>DWQT01000291.1:0-25192 GCA_018244895.1 Myscelus amystis hages | reverse complement strand
TGTTTAGTGTAGTTGACAAGTTTCCGTCACGTTTAACATTTTGCATATACACTGCATCGCGTTTTAATGCATAAAATCAGTTTTATGTGGAAAATTCCGTATAAGTGTAAAAAGTACAGAAATGAATGTCTGACACTTATGTCACAATTTCTGTCGTAGTCTGAACGTACCATTACATTACCGCGCTTCAACGATGATTCGTGGAGAAACAAGGCAGTGGGCCATATGCGATTTTAGTCGTCATAGAGGTCACGCAAGGTATGCTGACTATAATCTTAGAAGAAGTATCGAAAGGTAACACATTGTTTTCGTTGAAATATAATAACGCTCTTAAAAAATTATCCTTAGAAGCAATCCTGTTGCATTGGTTTTAACTGGACAGATCATTTTCGATACATAAACGCGGCAGTGCAACAAGTTCTTTAGAGTAAGACCTACATGAAGAATTCAAAAAATGAATTTTAATAACATACACATTACTAAGGTATTAATGCTATTATTTTATACAAAGACTGAAAATGTATATATACATATATTATATCGCCTGGAATTAACGCAATTGCAAAGATTCACGCTATGCTATTATTAAGATTCACGATACGCTATTACTAATGTATCTTTTTTAAGCTCAATCATTCAGCAAGTACAACGAATGACTTTGAGGTACGCATGTGGTTTTACAGTGAATTCAGGGTGTAGTGCAAATGTGATGCGCCTTGCGTCATAAAACGATATCCCTTCCCGCAGCCTGCCTGGCACCTGGCGGCTAATGCACGGCGACGCTCTGAGTGACGTAGACGCCACATGTGATATCTCTATCGCACAATATTTAAAAGGATGCCGCTGACCACGCATATCAGTAAATATACCGCAGCAATAAGGAACGGAGGAAATAAAGCGACAAATATTTCTTTTCAATTTGTCCGGCCACGTTCTAAATATGGCGTTTATGAAGTCAGGGTTTATTCTGATTTTCGTGATAGCTGTTATTGCCGAAACAAGGCACATACATCCCAGAAATTACCAGTTGATAACGGAAGAAAACATCGTTGACGTAACCAATAATCATAACACAGCGGAAACGGTAAGTTCATTGATATACCTATACTCGTAATATTCTCCTACTTTTGTTTTTGAAACCTTTTTTTTTAAATTTTTGAACGTTCCTATTATTGCTATAAATTTTCTGAAATTTCGTCGTTGAGCTGTGACAACATTCAATTCGAATTCAATTATATGAAAGGTTAAACGATTTGCTTCAATTAATTTTTTTAATAATAAAGTAGACATTCATCTAGCTGCAGTGAAATAAATATTGAAGGATTATCTCAAATACGTGTACACAAACTATTGTGTCTGTTTTTGTGGATAAGATAAGTGTGACATGTGAAGGTGTAATACTTAATGGCGCCATGTTATCAATTAAACATTGTAACTCCAGCTACTCAAGGCAACCTTACGTGGTGATTACGTATGTCCTGGAGCATGGCATGGCCATCTAGTCTCAAATTAAGCAGAACCAAATCCGATACATTGTGTATACATTTTTCATTATCTTAATTATGTCCTGGGTGAGAATTGAATGCACGATTTAGCAGTCAGGACTATAATATGGACTAACGGGTCAGTCGGTCTGTTATGATGCTTAATTTTACATTTGCTTCTTTATTTCCAGGAAGTCGTAGGTATTATCAAGCCCATGAAGCTATCTCCCCTCAACAGTATCCTGTTTTTCAAATCCTACGACCCCTGTGAAGACGGTTTCAAACTGGACTACCGTGGCATCTGTCGGGAGGTGTGGTTTTAAGCAGATATCGTGCTCCTGAGTAATACTCGTACTATTTCTGTTGATATTCAACTTGGACTCTAGAAAATCCCATGTTTTAGTGACATTCGTCTATGACCGTGGTGGATATGACCTCTGTCAATCAACTAGCATATTAGCTACTTGGTACCATGAAACGAAGCCCTTAATATATTTATTGTGATATTAGCTTTAAGTCGTACGTTATATTTGTATTGCTCGCATTATTTTCGAGCTATTGGAATAGTTGTAAAATGATTTAATAAATGTTGTAAGTAAATAAAGAAACACTTGCTTTTAATTTAACGACTACTTAATCAATATATACATGCTAATATGCATTTATTTCTAGGTTCTGCTATGCAATATATGTATCTTTGCCTATCATGTCAATATCAAGCTCAAGTGAGAGCATTGTTGCCAATTCTTTAAATATCATCGGTTGTTTTTGTTACTCTATAATACTCTTACTGTTATAAACACAAATTGATTTACACAATAATTTATTACGCACATCAAATTGAGGACAAATAAAGTTAAATTTAAAATAACGAGAAAAATTACACGTATTAAATAAACGATGACAGAAACATAAACTTCAAATATCTGTATTTGATTACAATTTTACATTGTTTAATATAATATTTCAAACACAAAATAAATTGACAACCTACATAAGTGTATGTAAATGTTAAAACAGCTATGGCATTCATAATAACTGAAAATGGAAATAGATAAAACTGACTCAAAATTGACAACTGATAATTTTAAAGGAACACAAGACGAGATACATAAATATGATAACGTACGAAAACGATCGCGAATGAAGATATGAGTTAACATGCGTTTTAGGGTGACTGGGGTAGAATGTTCTAGAATGTTCTAGAAACTTGGGAATCACGAATGAAGATAAACCTTAACATGCGTTTTAGGGTGACTGAGGTAGAATGTTCTAGAATGTTCCAGAAACTTGGGATCACGAATGAAGATAAATCTTAATAAGCATTTCGGGGCGACTGAAGTAATGTTTTAGAATGATCAAGAAGCTTGAGATCACGAATGAAGATATAACTTAACGTGCGTTTTAGGGTGAGTGAGGTAGAATGTTTTAGAATGTTCTAGAAGGTCGGGATCACATGAGCGACGCGGGCGGCAGCGTGATGGCGCTGTGGCCGGAGAGCGGCGCGGGCAGGCTGGCCACGCCGCGGATCCACGCGCCGCGCTCGCAGCAAAACGATTCCACGTTGTTCAGAGCCCGCATGTAGATCGTCGTTACACCTCCTGTTTTAGTATTCAAAAGTATTTAATACAAGCTGGCCCGGCGAACTTCGTGTCGCCTTACGACAAAATAAATTCCCATGTAAATCCCGATCCCTCGGGAGCTCCGGGATAGAAAATAGCCTATGTGTTATTCTGGGTCTTCAGCTACCTATATACCAAATTTCACCGTAATCGGTTCAGTAATATTTGCATGAAAGAGTAACAAACATCCATACACACAAACTTTTGCATTTATAATATTAATAGGATAATAGGAATAGGATAATAGGATTGCTTGCGTAAACGTTAAATATAAAAACTCATTTAGTAGACGTAGATACATATTTTTTTTTCAGAGCCAAGCATAATTATTATTATTCATTTATTTATGAAATAACAATAAATAATATTTTTTTTACATATGTATAGCTTAGTAGCCCCAAGGACTGCACAAGTAAAAATATGTAGATAATTGCTTGTCCCGGACTCAGGAATCGTACTTGGAATATTACAATATACAATGTATTTATCATACAATCATTCCTAGTCGAGTACCAATCTTCATAACTAAGAAATAACAATTGATTACTATTGATTGGTATTGAATCATGTTAAGTGACATTTGAATCATGTACAATGTAATGTTTGTTAGAACATTAACATAATCATGAGATGTTTCGACTGATAAGGGAGCATCAACATGAAGTGCAGATTCTACGTTTATAGGTAAAGGTTTCGTGACTAATTTCGTATTCGAAAACTAAAATTCACATGAAACTTATGTAGCACGTTGGAGTACCAATGATAATAATTTGAGTGCCCAGGTAAGCGAGAGCGTGGCCGTGGCGCGGGATGGACAGCTCGGTCTCCAACTTCCACTGTCTCTCGCGCCAGTCCCACACGTCGATGGCGCTGACGCTGCTCGGCGTTTTGTCCTGCACTCACATGACAATTCATATTACACATGTCACAATATATCGTTAACCCTGACAGGTGGTAGAACCCTGTAAAAGGTAGTAGAACCCTCTGTGGTTTTGAGGCATTCCAACTTAGTCCTCAGGGGTAGAGGCGCACCTGTGGTCGACCTGAGATAGAAATGTAATCTGATCTGGGGTCGATTACAAATGTCCGTGGGCGGCAGTAGCCACTTACCATCAGGTGGACTGCATGCTCGTCTGCTACTTCCATATTATAAAAAAAAATCACTTTTTAACTGAACAGTTTAAAATCGCTTTGTAATCGTGAACGAGCAGACAGACAAATCCTTTATATATAAAGAGGAAAGGAATGAACCCTCACTAATCCGTTTTATGTAGAAATTAAATATTTGAGGCGGCAATTTGTGGCGCTTCCGTTCTACGCGGGGCGGTACAAAGACGAAGACTATTTGTTGAAAGTAATTTTTGAAATTATATTGTTACTTCGCCTTTGGATCTTTTAATAATTATCTCTGCTCTGTTTTAACAAGCACTTATTTTGAGTAGGAAATTAAGTGCCACGTTACGTTAAATTGTTCTCGATAAAGAGAGACTCATTTAATTGTAAACGTCCAATAATCTCAAGAGTCTTTTGTCGTCGCAAAATTGTATATTTCGTGTGACAATAACAGCAATATCGTAAATGTGACTGCGTCTCAAAATCGTCGTGCATATGAACCTTTGAAAAATATGAATTTATTTATATGTACAAAACGCGTCTTTTCTATCGTCAATATGATGGATTTTTACCTCGAAAACTTTTATGGCACAATAACCTATTAACAAAAAAAATATCGTCCATCCATTATTCGAATAATGAGTTATGCTTCTAAACTGGTTCAAAAATACCACAGGAAAAGGAAATTTTGGATTTTGCGAATTATCAATTTTTCGGGTAACTTATAAAAGTTTATCATCCCTATTACCTTATTCGGGCTATGATAAACAATTGCAAAAAGATTTATAAAAATCGGTCATATAAAAAAACTACACAGGTACATACATCGAAAATTTAAAGCACTTACAGCTCATGTCACATAAACTGAAATACGTGTAGTTTCGATGAAAGGTAAAGCCCATTGGCGGAACGATCAGAAGGGCTAAAATACAGGAGGCTGACAGTGAGAGGCAGGCTTCCTAAGCGACACGAGTGCGACATTTCAATTTGAGTATATATTATTCATGGTAATGCGTTAAAAGCGCGGCACACAACTTGCTTGTGCGAGCGGGAAGCGAATAATCGCATCGCACGTACAAACGCCAGACTGATACGAACGCTTTAGTACGTAGAGGTGCGTTCGTTTTGGGAATGGTTGGTTAACATTTACAGCCATGTTTTATTTCGCAAAACTGTCTGTCACACTGTGTTTACCCACTAGGATATTTACTCTTTCCAACAATTTGATCCTTTGGGTATCTAATGGCAATTATCAAGTATATATAAGTGTCAATCAAAGTCAACAAAGTTTTTCGATTCCTTAGTTCAAGTTTCCGTTTTAGAACTGTTTTTTTACAATTTAAGCAATCCTCACGCCGCCACTACCTACTATGGTATCATCATATAAGTGGGCTTAATGGTCATTTATTAGACGTATTTAACATTAACATTATATTTATAAAGATATGAAAAAAAATAATTAGGCAAAGTATACACGGGTGTCGCCATGAACGCGCCCTTTTTTGCGTCCGTATATTCAATGTTGTGCTTTAAAATTGTCGTTTCGCGCCATTTGCAGCGCCGCGCCTGGCGCGATGTGCTTCGCTTATAAAGTAGCACTACGAAATGTGGGCTTCGTTTTTATTTATCGTCCTCTATACAATATCGACGCTTTTTACCTATCAGCGAACGGAAATTCGTGTTGCAAATAACACGCGCGTTCCATTCAAAGTGCACAGATATCTATCAACTTGCTTGATGTTTTCGAATAATGTAATTGCTTTCAAATTAACTTTTATTCGCAAAATACCCGCCGGTGTGTTTCGTCCAAATTACCGCTCGACATGTTGTCAGTACATTTCGCTGTGATTTATTTGTGATTAAATACGCTGTAATAAAATTTGATGGAACAATAACTACTGTATCCAAAATACAATTCGGTGTGCTTAAATAATGGTTAAACCATGCACTGCATACCTCAATATAAATTAAGTAAAATGTTCGGGAAATACTCTACAATCTCTTACTGACTCAAAATACCTATTTAAGAGTAATTGCTAGGTTAAGAGGTTAATGCTATAGACTTATATTTTACGTGACATACATTTCTGTCGATATCTCAGTTATAGTAAGGATATCCCAGACACTGCCATCTAATTCCCAATTATCTGAGACTGTTTGATTCCGGCAGCTGATGAAGTAATATATAATTTTGTGAACCCTTATTTAGAACACTGCACCCAACACACCCAACGAATGTTTGTCCATAACACAAATGTTTGGTCTGGGTGAGAGTCAAACCTGCAATCCCGGCTCAGCAATCAATTTCACTTACTACCGGATGATATGAGTAACGTGCTAATTTTGCTATGTCAAGTCAAAATCGATTTTTGATATAGCATAGAACACCCAAATCGATTTACGTGGGACCTTCATTCGTAATGTAAGAGAATTGGTTTTATAATATTAAATCGACGGGCACCGCTTAAGAGTATCGCTGAGTGCGGCCGATGTATCGTGAAGGCTCGTTAGGGATGTCCAATGTACCCAGAAAGCATAAAAAGCCTTTCGCCCAGTAGTAACGAATCTGACTGGGAAGCTGAGGCTCGTGGGTTTGATTCCTAACCAAGACGCATATTTGAGTAAGCGATCTAAATATTGCATGATGTAGTTTATCAGTTGTCTAGTTACCATAACCCCAGTTCTGCTATCTCATCAGATAGTTCTTAAGAAATAAAATCAATACAACACAGTTTTTGTTTACGTCCGCTTTCTGTGGATTTTTGTTTTTAAATATTATTTAGAATTTGATAATAATGATAGTTTTATTTTATCAAGAGTACCAAATGTAAAACCAATATAATAATTACCATTAAACACGATAGGGAATGTTCGGTACATCCCTAAGAGAGGTCGAACGCCACTTGCGGCAGCATCTATTATTCATCATTGAAGACACGGGAACGAAATTTGTGTAAGTGCGTTGTGATCCAGCCAATCTTGCCATCTTTATTTCATTCGCAATAAATGGATTACTTCGTTCAGAGCTTGTTGCGTTGACGGTTTTTTCAACGAAGGTATTTTACTGAAAATATGCGATTAGACATTTTATTAATAGTACTATATAGAATTATATGAGTGATTTAATTTACTCTAATTCTTAAGAAGAGAATTGGGAAAAGAGAATTGAAATTGAAATAGCAATTTAATTATTTTCACAATAATTTTCAATCTTTTAGGCTAATATTTTTGTGGAGGGGTTTTAAAAATCCAACCTAATAATTAATATTGAACGGGAGTTCAATCTGTTAATGAAAAAAAATTTGAGGCCCTTTTGTGCGTTGATAACTTATCAACAGGTGAAAATATGGGATTCTCTTTATGGCGACGAAATATCTTGTGGCAACACTGACAAGTACACAATAAACAATAGTTACAAGATCATTGAAGTTCCATTTTAGTAATATAAAATACAGTACCGTGTATAATACTTAAAATAGTTCCCGTTTTGAGCAATATTCGAATATTCCCCACGTTAATTAATTACGGTATTACACAGTACACGCGTCATCTCAACAATTAGTAATAGTAAATGGTTAAAGTAACGTTAATCCTATCAAATGGGGCGATGTTTACGGAGCCACCGCGGGCGTGCGCACGCATGCAGTGATGGATAACGTACGATGTTTCATGTCACCCTGAGCATTGTTTTGCGTATTAATCAAGTTTATTCTCTCATAAGACCTTCTCAATGTGCAGGTGTTGGATTTATGAGGGCGCTGTCAATGGATGGAACAGTAAATTATGGCTTTAAGAGTGTTTGTTTCTGTTTCAATATTATTATAGTTTTTTATAATGCACTCAAAATATAACACTCCTTGCGCTTAAAAACTGTCACGCTTAGGTACAACATTCTGGATGTCGATTTGAAATATTCAAAATTGGTATTCTGAAAATTTATTAAACCATGGCTTAAAAATGTGTTACAACACTCAAATGAACATGTAAAATGGAATGCGTGCGTGAATTGGCATTTAAAATAAATGGCGTACAGGATCTAGTAAATTTATTTTCTGACAAAGAACCTCACTCGACCAAGCCAAGTAATTTATAAAATGAATGTATGCGAAGCCCAAAAAAGAATTTCAGCACTAAAAAAGTATAAATTTGAGGTACACCCACCTGGGCCCGGTCCGTATTGGCGGCTCGACCCATAAATTGTAAGTTACAGTAATTGTTGAAACTTTGGCGACTCAAGGAAGCCCGACGGACAGAATTTGAGGAGAAATACCTGCCAGTATTTTAGGCGCCTGTTCCCCTGAATCCTTGCAACCAGTAATGAGTAGCGAGAAATATAAAATTTGATTTACAAAATAAAGGTATTGAAAGGTATGTATCCTAATTAAGTGATTTAGAGCCTTCTATGAATTCATGAGATTTCCTATCTTGATACTCCATAGAAGCTGACATTACGGGGGATGGGATAACAAAATTCAGTAAATATTGAAATCAATAGTTTAAATTACACTGTACATCCAAATAGTGGCATCGCAAACATAGATGTGGCAGATCATAGTGAATGTTGAAAAACACTCATATAAAAAGGCAAAGTTCTACTCTCTTAAAGTACCTACTATAAGAATACTGCGTGCGTAGAGTCGGAACTTACGCTTGCACCTAGATGAATAGTCCATACGCTGAAGTGACCATTTAAAAATAGAAGACATGCATTTTCTGCAAGGCCACTTTTTTTGTACAATTATCACTTTTTTGTGAAACGCAATTTATCAGCCGATAGGCGCACCTTACTCGGAAAATGGGTCGCACCGTTACTTTGAAGTGGGCTTTTCGCTAAATATAGATTTATGCATCTTCGAACTGAAAGTTAGTTATTGTTATGGGTTTATTAGTGCCCGTGTCCTAAATTATTGGAAGCTACTCACATAAACATCACTAGGAGTAAGGAAAAAAGATACATGCTTTGAATTTTATGATGTATTTTAAAACTATTAATTATATTGTCATTATATAACATGAATAATTAAATGATAACTTTATACGGAAAAATATATTAAGATTAAGATAATATATTAAGAAATATGAAATGTATTATTGTAGTAATAGAATCTTTTACGCACAATTAACTTATTAGAATCGTGTTTAATCGGAGCAGCGGCAGACGTTCCGAATATCCGAAGTAACAGCTCCCGCATTCGTCCCGAAGCTGGGAAAATAAAAACACATAATAAAAACATTAGCCTAAGTATCTGGTTGGTTTTGTGCGTATATTACGGTATCTCGCAAAAAGGCGGGTTTTGATTGACGCCCGCAATCGGCTTAATGTAACCTCGAGGCAAGTTTTGTGGAACACAAACGACTGGTTAAATTCAGAGGTCGACGCAAAGCGACGCAATCTCTCACGCGTCACGCAGAAGGAGCTTTCCATATAATTCATTTCCCTATTCATATTTGTCTTAGAAGTTGATTCCAACGCGAGCTTCCAAGCAAAAAGGCAAAAAACCAAAAAGGATGTAAAATGACATGATATTTTACGGCTCAAGTGTTATTGAAAAAGTTTCGCGATAATATATTTCCCTCTCACTTTGCCATTCATACAAATTGAATCGAGTCCCTATCCCCAGTATGTGGGAGAACTACGCTATGTATATAGTTCGTAGCTCAAGATTACGTGACTGGAAATAGTAAAATCAGATGATGATGTTGATAATGTAGGTCGTAATGGGCCATTGCCAATAAAACCTTATAGGTAAGCGATGGATTAAAAGTAACTGGGTCAGGGTAAGGCTCATGCCTTATCAAAACATGGCACTATGGCCTGATCTTCCTGTCTTTACTACAGGGCGAGATTATATAAGTAGATTATTGACCTACGGTTCAAAATCACGTTACGAATAAATGTTTACTTTTAATGAAACCGTTGAAAGAAAAACATCGATAGGTACATATGTATACTCGTATACTGTATTTTGCAAAATGTTAAACAACAACTGAACGAAACGTTCAGGCAACCAAACTTTTCATTTCGAACCCTCAGCTAGAACTGAGATGGTTTTAAAAGCAAAGTTACATATAGGAAATGAAAGGCCGCTTAAAAAAGTTTTACCAGAAAACGTCGATGGAAGAAGTAATCTCCAACTTGGCAATACCGCGTACCTATCTACTTGTTTCTGTCGAATGAATAATAATTATTTAAAATAATGTCTTACATCTAGATCCATCAAAAAGTTTACAGCGCTTCTTGAATATTGAAACAATTTGTTGTCGAAAAATATCAAAGTGAAGGGGGATATGTATTTTGGCAGAAACCTTTATATTGGCGCAAAAATAAGTCGTGCACGGTGTTTTTTTTATGCCTATTAGTCGCAATACAGATTATTGAGTATGTAAACAAGCGGCTGTGACGTAGTCGTCCGTATACCGGACACAGTCATGTTTTGTGCGCGGGTCATTTACGTCTGTCGTTACCAACAGCAGGCGTCCGCCCCACGCACAATGACCGCTTCATTTTCGCAGTGATTTCACTTTAATAACACTATGCCACTTTCCACGGACGCTCATTTGATGTACAGTGTTTTCTTTATTGACATCAACCGATATCTGAGAAAAGTTTTCAGTTGTCGAACTACTACATTAATTGGTCTCTCATCCCATTTCGCTAGCTACTAGTACGTAGTGTGTATCGGCTTTGATCTTTCAAAAGATACGACCGTAGATCAATATCGTAACTTTTGCCCGCAAACCTAGTAGCCGCAGTGGTCGACCGAAAGTTTCGTGTGGCTGATAATTTACATAATAGAAGACGGTAGGTCTATCGGGGTCATCCAAACTTCTGTGGATTAGGGCTTTCACGGGCAGGGCTTATCGGATTTTGAACGAATTTCGGGACGCTTGCGATAGCGACGTCATTATGGATATCCGATTTATATGCAGATTGGAAGTGAAGCAGTGGCTGTAGTGTAGGCGAGCCCCGTGAACCGCGCAAGATGCACCGCCCGTTGCGGAAATGCTGCTCCAAAATTCAAGTTCCATTGACCACCATTCAAAACTTTATCTCCTTGGATTATCTAGAATTGGTTGTTTAATCCTTTATCATATTCGCTGAGGTTCTTATCCAACTTTTCCGCACTCGAGCCAACGGAGACAGACCCTCTATTGTAAGGATTTAACAATTTCTCCCGCCTTGTTGCACTTCACACAGCAATAATAAAATATCACAATGGATGTCAAGTCCATTCAGATAAGTGCCCAGGATTAAGAGCGTCAGTAACATAATACACCAAATTAGATGACAAATGAATTGATTCATTGAAGGAGTATTTTGAACTTTGTTAATTAACATTTTGTCTTTTGTTACAAATTGACAAGTAATATTTTAAGTGCAGGATTCTTATATTTGGCAGATGCCATCACATTTATACGGCTTGCACTGAAGCTTGTTACTTTTACGTAGTTCCCTGACTATTACAAAACTTGGTTGAAAATGGAGGCGTATGAGGCAGGCTTCCTATAGTTAGTCGGTAACGACTGGCAATCTACGTAAGACTAACGAGTGAAACTTCAGTAGCGTCATTAAGTTGCTATCGTCGGCAACCGCTACGCCCTCTCATTCGCCGTTTTTTTATTAACTCGTATATTTTTCATTATTGATATAGTGGTAAGAACTGAAAGAAATAATCTCGCATGTCATCACCTTACTGTGTTAAAATTATTGAGTAATCACAAAAATATTGTGACAATGATAAAATATGATATAATTTATACATTTCCATTTAACTGTAAGACTCATGAATAACGTAATTTTTATAAAGTAAGCAAAATTTTGACACTAAAAGCTTACAAATCTTCATCATGTCGATATAAAATAGAATATTGGACGACAAAAGAGAGTGTACTTGAATTAACTTAACGAATTTAAGTAGACTCCAGCAGTGCTGCACTGCGCTACTGCAGGTTTATATAAGATTTTAGCTGTGAATAACCAGCTGTAGCAGGTAATAGAATCTTGACAACTTTCTCTAACTGTTGTAATATGTAGATGTTACTGCAAAGATTGAAATTGTCTTTTTATCGTATTTGTACGACACAGCGAACACAATGCAACGATACTACGTAATAGACTTATTTCCCCAGTCCCATAGCATAGGATAGTTCTTAAAAAAATATTACACCACTCAAAATTTTAATTTAAAACAAACTTTGAAACTTTGCTTTAACGATTTATTACGAAATTCAATAAAGTAAGTTTCGTAACCACTGTTTACCCTCGAAATACGCTGATAGTTCTTATACAGTTAAGTGTTACAATATCAAAATAACACTTGAGGTCAAAGCCGCCTGGTAAGTTTACAACGGCTACCTACGAGTACGAGTTCTAACTACACAAGTCGCTGTATATTGCAGAAATACATTATAACAACCACTTACGTCCACCTACCTCAAAAATAAGTAACACAATCAAAAATAATTAAACAATGCAAAGAAAATTAAGTAAATTACGAGTATAACTTACTCTATATCTATATCTTTACCATGCTGTTTCATACACCAGCGTCAAAATACCATTGGATGAACATCGTACTCATTAATATAATTAAATATAGCATTAATCACGACCCTATTTATAATCGTGCCATTCTATTCATCCTAACAGGATGCAACACCCCAGCCCTTCGCGTTTTGAAACTCTCTGGCGTCAAATTCAACTTGTTTTTGTTCGACGATTTTTCCAAAGTTACGGAGGAAATTTAATGAAAAACCTCAACACGTCATCCATCTTTCACCAGGCCTGTCTATTATGAGTTGCAGTTTTTAAAAAGTTGGTAATTAACATCGGCCCGCTGTTCGAGTCAGGTCCTAACTTTTAAAGTGTTCAAAAGTTTCACGAATGCTCTAATCATTAAAAGCGATAGGCTTACTTCGGGTGATGAGTTTATTACGGGTCGCGTGATAGGGACAAGTCATGCAATTAAAAGGTATTAAGTGTATAAGGTTCTTTACAAAGTTTTATGATGTTTCATCGACTTGCTAAAGATCTCGTTTAAAACTGTGTCGCAGTATTTCAACTTATCAGTACATCGACATTTTAATCACATAAAAAAATAGTTTAACACTGTACTAAATTCGTTATTTTTCTAAAGTTTACATTTACTTTTTTGCATATCAAAGAATTATTATTGACATGTATTGAAAAAAATCTGTGTAACTTTATACGAGCTATGTAACGTTTTATATTATTGAGAACAATTATGCTTTTGTTATTTACAAACATATAAAGTATATAAACACCGTCACAAATAAAATTACTTACATACATAACTGTAGATTCCCAAAAATCTCACTAAATAGGTAGGTACTCTAAATATGAGATAATTTTTAAAAGTGCATAATTTGTTATTCTTATTTGTTTCTTCAATAAATAGCACCTACAATATATGTTATACATAACATACCTATTTGTTAATGAAAATCTTTTGAGTTCACTCTCAAAATCCTTATAAATAAATAAATACGCAACGATAGATCCATTATACTTGCTAGATTTACATACAAATATCTATTCAATATTAAGTAACTTCTATGATTCACATCGGACAGAGTATATTTCAAAATAAATATCTGACATAAAGGGGATCATTTGATAAGAAAATAAAGATTCACTTCTGCTGTCATAAATCAGAATAATGGAATGTAGAAGGTTCAAAATGTCATTTTGAACTGTCGTCAGTTCAATGTTGATATTTGTACTTTAAAATTCTGTGTACCGTCTTCATTCTCGACTTCAGTATATTGACAATCGCAAACAGAATAAAAACAATCAACATATATATATGAAGACTTTCCAAATTCGATTGAAGTGAGAGCGAGACTCGCCTTATATTTTGTTTGTCCCGTACTCAAGTGCAGGTTAATAAGTAATGAAGCGGATCCAGTCGAATTTTGTTTGTTAAAGTGATTATTCAAATACCAAAAACGTTTCTCGGGTATTCGTAAACTTCTTTCATATTTTATTCATCGAACCTTCACGGTCTGAGGCACCCGTAATTGTTAATTGGATTTGAGGTGTGCTTTGAGGAGTTGAGATAGTTAATTCGTGTTAATAAAGTTACCGGCATGTATGTGTAATCTGGTCTTGGTTTTTGGTACTATAATTTTAAAGTGGATTTATTTGCTTCAATAACAGTGTCATTTCCGTTTTCTATTTGCTTGTTCGTTGATGTGACAAAACTGAAACACACAATGTTTACGTCAAAACAAACTAATAAATATTAATAGAATTATATTCCTAAAGTCTATAAACGACTGCATATATCAGGTTCAGGATTATTATATTTACGAAGTGTATTAATGGTAGAAATACACAGTTAATTTTCTTCCGCAACTTCGCGTACCACTAATCCCGTCGCTGATATTATTCATTGCGTTTCCCAATCAATTCGCCTATAAAAACATAGGGATAAGTGGTAAAACAAGTATAGCAAGTATCCCTTTTCGAGAGTTCCCTCCTTGGAGAATCATTACGTAAATACGACAAAATTGTAGAGCGCCTGTCCTCAGGAAGGGGTGTTATTTATGGAGGGCAGAGGGCGGAGTGTATCTGAGTGGGTCTATTAGCTCAACTAATATTTTCTTCTTCGAGTTAATTGTTATGTCGTCTTAAGACCAGGTGGCTCGTCCCATTAGGCCGCCGCGGGCAAGTTAATACTACGCAACTTGAGAGCCACCGAGGGAACTCCGACCCGCGGAAATATTTAAACAAATTAAAACTTTTTCTTTATACCATTTCTCGAAGTCTCCTTATTCTGATTCGTTTTTATTGAGTTTGCTCCTACTTTGGAGCGACTTGCCAAAAGTGGGAGGCCCTAATTCGATTTTGGTGTATAATGTTATATGTCCACGCGTTCTTAAGCGACAATTTCATTTATGGAGAACATTTTATAGTTTTTATCTGTTAAAGTTTGCTCCGTGTTACAAATGCATATCAGATTATGTCTAAAAATGTTATAAACGTCTCTTTATGAGTGTTATTGAATGTTTACCTATGTATAAAAAAATAAAAAACGCGAGATATCGGAATAAAAATAAGAGTTAAAAGAATTTTTTTTGTAAGTATAATAAATGTGTAATAATTTAATGTGAACTAAGCCTTTTAATTCCCTTACGTAACTAATATTGAATTACAGTAACTTCATAATATTTAGGTCTTCTAGATATTGAAAAATAAAATCTAGCTTACTTAAACATGCATCACTCGAACTTGACTTCAAGATCGCAAACAAAACTTATTCAATCGGGCTGGCTTCTCCGTCAAGTCACTCCCGTCCAACTTAATATATGCAAAACAGCTCCTAACCAAACTAGCGGACAGACAAGAAGCATTGTTTGAGAAACTGTTGGTATTTTGATGGACAAGAACCTGACCATTACGTCTGGCCGATCGTTGCGAACTGCCAAAGTAACCGCCAACCAACCGAAGTGGGAATACAATTGCATGTTTCCCAAATACCTATTAACAACTGACGTTTCTAATTTGGCAGGATGAGCGATTGTAATCATTAGACGCCTCGTTGTAACATGACGTAGGCGATGCTCGGGGAGTAATGTATAGCTTTATTTCTGAGGGTGCTTTATGAATGAGATTTTACGCTTAATTATTGTCCGACAATCGTAATTGCGCGTGCCGTTTGCCTTTTAGAAACTAGACCTCGTTCTTAATTATTTTCCTCTAAACAATGTTATGTCTGTATTCGCCACATCACTAAGTTATTTTAACAATATATTATGAATGTTAGATGTGTATGCAGTTCACCTACGAAGCCACCCCTCTGCACCTATTTCTGTCGGTTAATTAACAGTGCCGGCATTGTTGCGTTCGTTTTGAAGGGTGTGGCACGTCAACACACGAAGCATTACTTGGTCGCAGGAAGTAACAACGCATCTGTTTCTGCGTATATTATTTAGTTCGGTAACATGAACAATTCTTAACAAAAAAATTCGACACTCATTGAATTAATATTAATTTTCTCCGTATAATACGAAGGCGTCTTTGAAAATTTAATAAAAATATTTCTCGAAGAACATAAAATGTTAATGCGAAAATGTCTGCCAATATTTCCGATCCGTTGATTTAATAAATTCCTTATTTAATGTACTTTACGAAGTGGACAGCTTAGAACAAATTGCTTGGCTTAGTCATTGTTTTATTGAACATTGGGTAAACTGGAATCGAATCAATACGGATTCAGAGGTAATTAAAAAAAAAGCCAGACATATTCAAAACGAAGTAAAAAATGAAATTCGTTTTAAAATATTTTTTTTAAGTATTACCACGAAACTTTTTGTTTTTACTAGGACAAGCACCCTTCAAAACTGCGCGCTAATTAAAAGTTCACGCTGTATGTTTACGTTGCTGTATGTTCTACTTTTAATGGCTAAATACGGTATAGGTGTACAATGGACACGATCAAATTATGGGGGAATGTAATGAAATTATTTTACAGCGCCCTTAGGACTGAATGTTGTACGATAACTTTAGGTAGGTACTCGTAGGTAGGTACGTACTTGTAGGCACCAAGGAATCACGTACAAGCGTTGTTTACAAATCAATGCGTCAGAGCCAACCGTGTAGACACACAAACCGACAAACAGGACGCGACGCGGCGCAAATGCGTGCAAATATAAACCCTCGTACACATGACACATGGTTTTATGTGATTTTCAATCATTACATTGCCTAACTAGATATAGATAAGCAATATATTAAAAAATATGGTATTTTTATTGTCAATCGAAGTTTTGTTTTACTGTTATTTTGCTCATCGTGTACCACCCACGAATTGACAAGCGTGTGTCGTGCGTAAGCCGCATAACAATAGTTCAGTTGCTAGTTCCACTGACAAATGCCGGTGTACGAATAGCGATATCCCATGCTGGCTTTGATGGATTGCGGCGAATGGTCGTAATTCAAAATTTGTGTGCATGTACTAGCGATTTACTATGCCATTTAGTTCGGAAACGCAATACAGTATTTAGCGAGAAACAACTTGGTTAAGAACGCCAATGTTTTCTAAAAGACCATTATTTTGAAACAGTGCAAAAGATGAAACTAGTGTACAACAGGTATTTGAATAAATCAAGTCGTAATAAATTTTATATCGGCTATCAAATTTCTGAATGAAACATAACGGGCTGTATTTCTGTAACTAACGTGGAAGTATCCTAAAATAATATGATATCATAAAATACAAAAATGTCGCCCAAAAATTACTCCAACGAAAAGATCTCAGCAAGTACCTACATGGCTAATAAATGCGACAGCTACCGCTAGGGACGGGGCGAATCTTAGTCTTAAATAAAATACTTAATAATAGAAAGAGCTCGGCAACAATGAGGCCACATTACACAGAGCTATCCGAGTGACACATTGTTGATTTCGCTGCAAATTTACGTGAACAGAGTATAGTATTCGTCTTATTATTGAAAATAACGTAGGTCCTACTAAACTTGAAAGATATCGTTTATCAGTTATTTTTCAATCACTTGTCTTTATTCTTGTTGCCCAAAAACTGGATTAAGTCTCAAAAACATTCCGCAACTTCCAATGAAAAATAAGAGTCCAATTTTAATTAAAGCCTAAAACAATTTAACAACGCCATAAATATCCGCGATAAACAACGCAAACGGCGATAGGCAAAGGAGGAAAGTTGTAAACAATCAGTAAAAACTTGTTTTATTTTGACCGGGTCGCCCATAAAAATCCGAACGCATCGCCGTACATTGTCTCCAATTTGCCCCAACCAGCCGCTGATATCTTAGTACCTATTTCAAAGTTATTCGTTCATTGGATTAAATCGATTAATATGAGTATAGACTTTTAATGTAACTTGAAACCGGGCTACCAGTACGAAAGGGCTATTACTCGTTAATGACCCGGTAATTTACAGAATAGTCTATGAAAGTGGGGATGTACAAAGATACATGTAAAGATGAGCTTCTGCAATAGATGTTTTTACATGGGGTTTAAGTAGTGACATCGAGGAGTTATATAACAGCGAAATATTATATCAAACACAAACAGTGGGTACTGCAAGCGACCAAACTGGGAAAGCTAAAAGCGAAAGAAATTCCACCAAGATTGGTATTAAGAAAGTTGGAGATTCGACAACGGCGTCATACATCGTCCGAATATTAAAAGATGAATTAGACTGGTTACGTCCCGATGTGTACAGAAATAGTATTATTAGACTTTAACTTGACAGGGAACTCTTGAATTTACGAGACACTAAATCTATATGGGATTTTCTAATTAAATTTGTTTTCTTTATTACAAAGCGATTTTTATCACAAATACTACAAGAGAAAAATACGGCGTGTATGGCGTTAACAAAGATAAAAAACAAGAGTAGTTCTTTTTCCAATCCTAGCCCATTTTTCAGATTAGGTAGCTACATCATATATACCAGTTTTCTTTTATTTTTATTAAACATTCAAATACAATTGGTAACCTTTGGATATAAACCTGGCAGGTTTTTCAGAAAAATGTTTGATCACGATGATGGTAGTGGGCGAATACCGCGACGATTGCGCCCGAGAGACAAACAAAAGTACGCTTCAACTTTACGTCATAATATGTCCCGAACGTCAGACGCTACAAATAATAAACCGGCGAGCACTTCAACTTAGATACAACTACAATAACTTGCGCTGTAAACAATATAAAATAGAGTTTTAGTCGTGTAACGAAGCGAGACTCGAAATTAAATACAAGCTCCTAAATTCTACTTTTACAAAATGCGGACTTTGCGCTGCAGTAGCGCGAGGCACGGGTACACTCGGTGATGACAAAACTGATAACACAAGCGTGTTTTATTTGCAGACTGACGCAAAATTATATCGCGAAATCTTTGAAACTTTATACATGGTTCTACAAGCAGCGAAGTTAGTAAACATTATAATATAAGATGATTAATAACGATAATAGTCGACTACGATAACGTAACATTTTATGTATGAGCTTAAAATATTTTGACAGCATTTTACACAACATTTATAAATTGCTGTTGCCCGTGTGGCAAGAATTTATTAACCAGATGAAATTTTTAAATACATGTCGTTTTACCAAAATCGCAAAAACTATATAAAACTAAGTAAAGATCGCACACACCTTTAGCGAACACCGCTCGGTTCGGAGTATAAAGATTTCAATAATATTAAATAGAATCAAATGACATATGTATTCATCAGGATTTTAATTTGAACAATACCCAAACGAACGTGAATACCCGCCTACTTCTATTTATACCTACGTCTAAATATTTTGTAACAAATTAATTCGACAAAATCAAAATCGGTATCAAATGACACCTCGGAGGCTTCGCATTGATCATCAGCCCAAACTTCGGTTTCCCCGTAACATGGCCCTGGGGAATGACCCCTACCGCGCTACCATCCCTGTCTAGCTTATAGGTACATGCAAATGAATAAAAGAGAGGGTGATACTTTAAATTACCCCTAACAATTCTACATTAGGCATTGATAAAACAACATAGACAATATTTAAGGGGAACGGGATAGCTTGGCACAGCACAAGCTTTGAAAATTTAAATTTGTGCATTATGTGTTAATGGCAATGACACAAGGAGTGGTCTTATCTTTACAAAAAATTTACATTACCAGTTGATTTTGTTCGATTTTTAAATAATAAATTGTAATTACCATGATTCTTCAACACGGAAATAGATGTCTTATAATTTCATACTCCTTACTCTATACAACTTATTGTTTCGCTTGCCGTAAAAACATGAGACTGTTTTGTTATATAACTTAAGTATTCCAACACAAGAAGACAGTGGTAAAATATGAAGGTTCCTTATTAAAATCAGTATATATCTGTATATGTACTACGTAGAATAAAGTTAAACATTAAGTTAAAAGTAATAAATACATTTTAATGACTGTATATCGCAGACAAATTATAATATACTCTACAACTCTACATCTTCAAACCCACATACATTTTCTCTTCAATCCATTGTGTGTATGGTTTGTATATACTGCGGCGGGATATAATGAAAACGCAAAGAAGAATGTAGTAAGAATTTCATTTCTTGCTAAGCGTTTATTGCACACAATATAAAATGTATCTGCATGTACGTATAACAACTATGAATATCCGTAGAGAATTAATGCTAAGAGCTGTGGGATAGTTTCAATTTTATCAAAAAATATTCTTATATGAAACATATTATATTATGTATAATTGCGATAAAATATTATAGAATAATGTTATTTTAACGATACAAAACCTAGATAGCCAATTTTACCTTTGAAGATATTTCTTAAATATAACTGGAACTAACTTTCTTATTGAAAAAAAACTATGTTTTAAACTGTAAATGTTATCGAAGTGTATTTGGATGATTTTCTATTCCGGATGTTCTTAACTACCCTCATTGCCTCTCCGACAGCCGAAAATGGCACGACGACAATTCAATCAAGTCCTTTGACATGTGTTCAACCACTTACGAAGGAAGCCTCGCACAATGTGAGCATGGGATTAAAAGGATTAAAAGCTACTTAATCAAATTTTGTTCAATTCTAATATATTTTAAATGCCTAATATGTATATTCTAATATATATAATGTTCGTAGTCATCTAAATTATTGCGTACGATTCAAATTACTGTACAAGTTTAGTTTCGGAACTATGAGAGCAATATTATATTTTGTTTATTTCAAAATCAATCAAATAAATTTTCTGCTATCGTTAAGTATAACCATTATCTGATACATTAACTGATAATCGCTGATTACCAAATATATTATTATATTATGCACACAAAAAGTATCGTTGTAATGCATTTAACTGTTTACGCTATATGTATATCTCAAACGCGGAAAGGTGTGAAAACGAGAAAAAAAATTGTGGTAAATTCAATGTACTCAATATTGTATCAAAATTTTTTATTCACCACCACACCGAAGGGTCGTCCGGTCCAAACGCGCCCAAACAAAAGCTGAGCAATTCTCGCTCAAACAAATCACCACTAAACAAACGTTTCTACAGGTAAGAATAATTCAGGGAAAGGTCACCTGTTACGGGTATTCGACGTCGATCATCGGGAGTGCGTTGCGTCGAGTTCCCGCGTAATGTCGCCCGAGGGAGCGGCCGACGCTGGCAACTCCGACGCCAGACAAAACTCTAGACCCCTCGGCTGTCAAACCGAACCTCACCCGCTTTTGTACGGGCTCGCATTTTTAACGTGGGTCATCTCTCCGCTTTCCGAACCTTTCCCGCGACACGTCGCGTACGCGTCGCCTGAAAAATGTATAAGGAACGAATTTATAATTACGTCACAAATATTCGTATATATGAGTGTTATGCGTTACAACGGCATTAATATTACAATGCAATTTCGTCGGTTAGGTTCCACTGCAGCATTACTGGTGAACGGAGAGTTTTAAAAACGCTCCTTCGTGGCCAAATTTAGGTGTGTGACTGGTCGGGCGAACGGTGACAGCGGTTCTCTGCTCGCGTGTCCTAACCGCCGACTTTCCATTTATTTCTCTATGAATACGTTATTACCTGCTCGCCCGCGCTTATCAAAGTTTATTTGCAGCGTGTGGTTTACTCTGTACCGGTGCTTATTCGTTATTACAGCGCCGGAGTGTTTTATTGCCGGGGCGGGGCTCAAATCGCGCACGACGCCCTTGTTTTGCCGCTATTTTTCCTCGCGATCTTTTCAGAATTTGAACTTCGATTTATGTCTATTTTTTGTTTCAGATTGAAGACGCGATGCTAATGTTCGACAAACAAACCAACAGGCACAGAGGTAAGTGAAATGTTTACACCAAAATTTATCTGAGCAAAAATACGTATTTATAAAATGAAACAAATAAGATAAGCAAACTACTCGCATACATTAAATGTAACACGAAGCTAATTTCCCAAATTGCGTTTAGGGATAATAATCGCAATTGGAATCGTGGACGAGGATAATAGTTAGAAAAATAGTCCTTTTTAATATCACGGACAGGTATTCAGGCTACAAATAATTTATAAAAAAAGTAGCGATGACTTTTTTAATCCAACGTCTGTCTCTGCAGACTGTGTTCATATTACTCATGATGATTTGTCCGCACTGTGATGAATGTTGAAAACGGCGCATTTAATGTCGCTATTTATTTCTGTGCCCACCGACCAGGTATAGTCGTGGCTACATTCCAATGCCATTTCCAATTCTATAAAAGCTTCTGCAATTCCATTTTCGCTATTTACTAGTGCGTGCCCTACGTAAACTGAAACCTGGATATTTGCTATTTATATTTAAAATTTCTATGACGTTAGTTATATTACAGATAGAAACTTTCGTTTTATGATTGATGGCAAAATTTGTTTATGGCATTTCAATGCGGTTGGGACAACTAAGGCTATAAAAACAAAAGGCAATTCACAATATCGCATACCATATAAAAGAGTTAAAAGAAGCGAGCGCGGTTTTTCAAGTCATCGTGTTTTGTTGGAAGATAAACTTTTAAAGGGGTAAATGATATAAGAAATAATAGAGCTATTTTTGTTTTTTTTTTATTTAATAAAATTTTTGGAACCGGGATAAGTGAACTATTTCACCTCAAAACTGAAATTGTAATTCAGCTTTTGTATTACTTTTTATGTCTATGCAATACTACATTTACGCGGAAGTAAAAACAATCGATTTGAAATAAAGTATTTATATCATAATATACAATTTGTCAAGATTATTCCACCTCTTGCGAAACTCTTTACAATGATGTGTAGGTATAAGAAATATCATGTGCAATTGTTTTCATATTCAAGAACAATAAAACACTAACAATATATTGAAAACAATAGGTCACTACAACAATAGTATACTGATGATTTACTGAACCGAAACGTGGGTTGGAGGTATCGACTTCACTAAACAGGTCCGCCGTTTTCGTGCTTCCCCTCGTGTTCAGACTATTCCCGACTAATAAATAACAAATCGACGCTCGAATAAAATATATGGTTTCTACGCGAAGATTTCTCGATATTGTTGCTTAACATAGCGAGGGCAAAAGTGAGTTTGGTTCTTTTATTTATAAACATGTGTTAAGTACTAGAAATATTTACCGTGCAAAAATCTATTACGAACATATATATATCTCTAGTAGGTACTCTGCGTCGATTATGTCTATTTCTATATATTTTATTACTGAAAGAATAACACAGCAGTCCCTTAACGAGATAAGATGTAGGTACTCTCAATTGGTTGACATTGAAAAAGGCAGACAAATTTCAAACTACATTTTAATCATAAATAATAATCTTCCAATTAGATACTGTGTACGAGAATCAGTTTAGACAGCAATTAAAATATTTGAAGGAGTCTCAGACGAGGCAGATGGCGCACCTTAATCATTTTGACATAAGCAAGGAAATAAATTGTGCGTCTAAGTACCACAAGCTGGGGCTTGTGTAATCAGTTGCTTTCATTATCCCCACAACGCGTAAGATTTTAATTAAATTCACGGAAATCGTATCAAGGACGGCCATCTTTTGTTGCCGACGAAGGTTCCCTAGAAGCAGTTACAGCAAATACAATGTTAAATTTACTTTCGCTATCCCCATTACACAAAAACAGGTTGACCCAAATATTCAGCCTGGGTGAAATATCGTTGCGCCGTCATTTATGCAAGTTCGCAAAAACGAATCCTGTTTCACCACAAGACAAGGGAAAAACGACCTTGTCACTAATAACAATAAAAAACACAGCGCGTCATCAGCTTTTCCCCATTTTCCAAGTTTCACGCCCTTTGCGTGTCATTTGGATGATATTTGAGGTCCCTCACTTTGTAATTAGAACAAACACAGGAATAAAATACCTTGTTATTCTGCACGGATTAGATTTGCGCTAATTGTCTATCAAAATAACAAGATCTGTAATATTATAACTGGTACAATAACAATTACATCCCCAATTTACTAGACATTATCTACATAGGTTAACGACGATTTATTGTATGTAATTTACGTAAGGATATTTTCACATCCTTGTGGCTTTCACATTTTGCTGATACGCCATAAACTCTAATATTCCATAGTTATTTTAAGAAAATAGGCAGAGATCCAATCTTTTAGGCCACTATTATTTCGTACATTGAAATACGCATTAGGCACAATTAATACGCGTAATACTTTAATATCTAAAATTTCTTGTACAATACCGATATTACCCCAGCAACGTAATCAGTTGGGTCGGGTTATTCTGGGTAGAAATGTAAAAATATCCGCTGTTTATTTGTATCAAACCCGGGCAAAGGCAACCCAAACGCGTATTCAGGCCGAATATGAATGCAAACTGCCCCAGCGAACGGCCGGAATGGCGAAAATCAAATTAGGTATGGCGTGAATACTTCACGGCGACGTTGGGAAAAAAAAATTGAAATCAAATATTCATTGACTTTCAAGCGGATAAGCCGGCCCGCAGCCATTTCAATACATTTTATTATCTATTTTTCGCTGTGCCCCGCTCTGCCAGCGAACGACCGGCCCACAAGACGACGATTTCGACCCATTCAATTATTAATCTCAATAATCAAATCGTTGCCGATACTATTAACATGGCAAATTAGCTTTACCGATTATCATGCGACGTTTACAACCACACGATACGTAGGTCCTTCCCCGCCGAGTCTACCGGTGCCACGGCGTACCAGGTATAATCTACAAGTGCCGAACAATACCGAGTTTTATTTTAGGCATGTTACATGTTGCCCGTACCTCTAGGTGCGTGAAATTGTTTTTTGTGAAGGCGGAGAAACGGGCGTACTGAAAACTGATAATATGAATTTTTCAGAGTTCTGCCAGTGCATTGTATGATAACTTTCACGTTACGTAGCACGAATTCTTTATCCACGCTTTCAATGGGGGAACATAAAGATAACATTTTTGTGCGATATTCAAAGTCCCTACAT
>DWQT01000290.1:0-25195 GCA_018244895.1 Myscelus amystis hages | reverse complement strand
TGATGTATAAGCTATATTGTGGTAAAGTTTCATTCAAATCCATTCAGTAGTTTTTACGTGAAAGAGTAACAAACATCATTACATCCATACTTACAAACTTTCGCCTTTATAATAGTAGTAGGATAATTATTCTGTTTCTTAATCAGCAATAAGTTACTTCATACCCGACATTTTTTAATTGACAAGTGTTCTAGACAACATAGAACACTTCTAGAATGGCGGTGGGACAAAAACGAGGCGATGTTTAATTTATATATTTCCTCATCAGCCCCGCAACCATTCTACATTTGGATTTGAATATTTAGGCACACGCCTGAAAGAGACCACTGAAAGTGGGGCTATTTTAAAGGAGATACTTATAATTTTAAAATACCCTATGAAATGCTATTAAAATTACAATGAACATTTACGCAAAAAAAGCTAAATAATTATATTATAAAGCCCAGATTCAAAGTCACAGTAGAAATTTATTTATAAAATCTTTTATCTTCTACAATAAGTATTGCAATGCCCTAAACAACCGAAACCAGCTTTACTTGACACCTAACAACGCCATCTTGTGATTAAAATCGTGAACCAGGTACCGCAAACCTGCGATTATCATTCATAATAATTACATCTTTTAAAATTCGTGCAATCGTTCGATAAACATTACATTTTGAAATAATATGAATATGTAGTAATAATATTTAAGGTTTAATTGACTATATTTTAAGAATTATAAGTCATGATCAATTTATTTGTAATTCTACTTTGCATAACTAATAATTCGTTTTATTTACTTATAGGTACGTTGTAAATATTCAACTGCTATTGACTCTAGTTACATAAACATCTGTTAAAAAATGGTTACAAAAAAAAAACTAAACTCTAAAAAGTAATTGCAATTATTGTGAACCGATATAAATTTTTATTTGCGATAAGACAGTAAAATATGTCTTTCATTTGATACAATCATCGAAACAATAGCACTGCCGAATCTCTCCGAGCTAGTATCGAATACCAGAAACAGTGTAACAAAATGCATGTTTTTCATAAAATTTTTGATTCGCAGTTTATGTTATTCTTTTATTTCAATCAGAAATTTATGTTTATATCGTCGCTCAAAATATACGAAGATATTTTAAAGAAAGTATGTAGATTTCGAAAACCTAGCAAACACTTTTGATGCAACAGATGAAACTTGAATGGAAATAAAACAAAAGCGTTTTTTTCTTCAGGTCTAAGTATTATATTGCCTAATTTAACTAGTCTTGCATAGCTTAAGAGATCTTATTTCTATTATTAAAATTGTAACAAATCAAAAACCAAAACATCGACGCTGGACCGAACTGCCTGTACTGCGCCATCTAGCGCCGAATATTGTAAACCGTGACCAGGTGTGGCTTACACACCTACTAAAATGCACCGCCAGTTCCATATGAATTCGGTTATCCTTTAAAATCATTGCAATCCACGAATAAAATAATAATTATACGATTAAATCAATTAGTTATAAAAATATTTTAAGCTGTACTGGTAATATTTTTTTATAATAAATAAGCAATTTATTAAAATATTTATGCACAAAATCATATATTTTGGGCGATCAATCACAGAGCATTAAGTATGTAAATTGAAATGTAAAAATTTTCGAGAACAAAATTCAATTGATATAAATTAATAAGCAATCACGATAAACACTATCAAACTATCAATATCGCGCTTGGTGAACTCCGAAAATGATTATTCGTTCGGTCGTGTCCGCCATTTGCAATTCAGATGCAACACAACTATGAAATATTAAACTGAACGCTCCCCTAAAATGATGCGTTCAGAATGGCCTTACCTTGACACTAGCTAATTCTATTTTCTCCCAAGAGTCTCAACTTGACCTCCGTAGACCCCAGCCGAGATGAGCCATGCGCTGGCTGACGAAAACCTCCATTGAAAAGCAGAGCAGAAGGCCAAGTTTGCCGACCTTACTACTCTTTTCGGTTGAAATACAACCGTCACTTTGAATGGCCCGCAAAATGAGTTATTAATGTATGAACGGATTTTTTACTGCATTGGATGCATTTTTCTAATATACCAATGGACCATAGTAAGCATCAGTTAATGGCGCGTTAAGTAAGACAAAAATAGTTTCAGGCATACATAATAATAATGTAATACGAAATACACTCATTGTAATAACTTTACCGTGTATCTCCTATAACGTATGTATATTTCAACAATTATTTTTGAACAATAAAAAAACGTCCATCTCGAAATTATTTGTAAAATGTTAATAGTATTGAGATTTAAATTGAAAAAATCAAAATCCAGAAGCCAACAATCGAGAACCGAAAGGTCAGCTACCGGGGGCACAAAGGGCTCTAATTAGAAATGTCTAAGTGACTTACCTTCAGCAAAATCCCATCTCCAGTAAAGCCCGGAGCGCGACGAAAGTAGGAAAACGGCCTTAGAAAAGGTTGGGACTAAAAAAAGTGCGTTAGTTTTAAAAATATAGAAAAAAACGCATCAGAAAACGTTCGCAGCACGACGTCGAGCGCAGAACTGTCCCGGGCGGGGCGCGGGGGGCGCGGGGGCGCGGGGGGGCGCGCGGGGGCGCGGGCGGCTCTATCGATCGTGATGCTGCGCAGCCTCCGAAGCTCCAGACCTTACAGGCCCTGAAAGAAGCCGTTTCAGGTTTCATGTCCATCGCTCGTTTTTCTGTTAGCAGCATCATTGAACTAGCCCGAGCACTTTAGGGACTTACTTAAATAGGATTTGTCCTAGCCGTGAAAATTTCTTTGCCAGTAGTAGTAAAGATACTGACCTGGTGTCCTGCTTTCATTCAAAAAAGCTAAACACTACAATTTTACAACCTAATAACTTTATCAACAAAAAACAAGTTTTTTTTAAAACATTCCAAGTGTCCTATGTGAAATAAACCATTTTTTCAAAAGTTAAAAATATTTGACGCTCAACACAAAGCACGCATACCTACCAAATGTTTAATCTCTAAAAAGATTTATGAAGACATTTATTAATGTGTCTGCTACGAAAAAAGAGTATAAATGACAACGCTAGTACAAACAGCCGTGTCCCAATATATTATGTTCTATGGTTCTAAAGGTACTTGCACACTACTACTTAAAAAAGGCAGATTTAAATTGCGAACGTTACTGTCCTAATATTGTCTATAGTTCTAAGGGACCTTGCACATGAAGACAGGAAATATTGTACACATAATTTACGTTAAAATATTATATAGATTGGTGGAAATAAGACAATATAATATATGATTGAGCAATTCTCGTGTAACTAGCAACACCAAGTTGGAAATCTTCTCAATATCGTGGTGGAGTCGCACTTCCGCATATTCCAGCCAGTAATGTACTACAGCCATTTTAAAATTAACTCCCATCCGGACACCGGTACGCACCGCGGACGCATTTGTAGAAGCCACCTCGTTTATACACCCGAAGGACTTAAATACCTGCCAGTTACCTTTTATGTGCTGTTTATTAAAATACATAATTTAGAGCAAGTATAATTAACATGTGAAAATATAAAAATTTCATAACCAAAACGACTGTCCAATTTTGTTACTATTTAGAATAAATATAGTCAGATTTTGACTAAACATGTCACATATTATATAGTCACAGAAAGTGGTAATATTTTAGCAGTATATCATATATAAATGTATATATTTTTACCGCTAAAAGTTTACATCATAATAGTTAGAATGTGCATGTAGCAAAGACAATTAAGAGGGCAATTGTTAAGCTTTTTTCACGTGTAAAATGCTTCCTTTACTGACATAAAATAAAACAGGGTATGGTTTGCAACACCAACAATAGAATGTAATAAAAATAACATTAGTTTTTTTACACAAAAGAAGTCTTATTCGCTCTAGCACCGTCTTGATGGCCAATTAATTCATTTATGAAGTTATGTAATATTTATCGATGCTAGAAATATATTACTGAAAAAAAATGTTGCTGTGGCCTAATATAGTTTTTAGGAAAAAAATAAACATATTTAATCTATGTTGCAGTTATGGCGGGAAAGCGCATAGCCATAATTATTGTTTGTCGTTCTTACGTAATAGTTGCGCGAATTTTTTGTGAGGATCTTATGACGAAAGCAAGTAGAAAAAGTATTTTTACATTATTATATCTTTAATTAATGGAAATGAATGCTTTCAGTCCGAATTTAAATGAGTGATTTTTAGTTTTTCACCTTCACAGATCGTTTGTTAAATCTATGATTTAAATTTGGAATATGGATATGGAGGTTAGTTTAGTTAAAATGTATTTATTAAGGTACAAAGCTGCCGACGAAGGCTAACGTTTAGCGTTGCTATGTATCAGACGTGTTCTTTCGTCGTTGCTACGAGCACGTTTCTCGACAATGATTGTTTAAGTGCTATTCGCACGTGCTTCATCTATTTTTAGACTTACGCGAGTAAATAAGCTCGCGTTTAACTCCAAACTTGGCATATTTTCGACACATTATTTATTCTGGTTTCAGTGTTTCCTATAGTCTTGTAATGGATGTGAGTATAAACAGTTCTGGACGAATGATTTCATAATGGGATAAGGTGGGAATTCTGCAGATAGGTTCTCTATATAAGTACTGTAAATTGGTAGTATTGGTAGTATGGTAGCATCGAAGCTTTGCTTCGAAAGTTGGACAAATGAAATTTTAGAATTAGTTTCTCTAAATATGATTTCTGAACGACAAAACCTACTAACGTATTAAAGTTACTGATTTTAGAATCAGATCGATCTCGAGTGGGGCATACATAATTATGTAATTGCTGTAAGAATTATTACTATCACTCCAGGTTAGTCACGCGGACGGGAGGAAAGATTATCAGAAAAATATTTCGATCCTACAAAGTTCTGAAAAATTAACATAGTGTTAAAAAATTAAAAAGAAATAAAAATATAAATTATCTGTGGAATGGAGATTGTAAACAAAAAATGGTGTTCATCATACCAATTTCCCGCGCAATGTTAATGCTATAACGTAATTGTGATTATTTGCGCATTTCACGTAAACAACGCTGCCGTTTGTGTTTTTAATCTTTTATTTCTAATAATAGGATAAAATATGTGAAGATTAAAGTTATGCACGCAGACGTAGAAGTGAGTGCTAATACATATTTTAGTGTCGCGCGCCGGCGACAATGGCGTGTGAACAACGACGTTGCTGCGACATATTGCTGCGTTTCGTCACAGTTGCCGCTTGCTGTGACGTTACTAAAATTATTCATAACTGTTACACATGTGGACATATTTAAATACTATTTGTTGCTATAAAATCTGATTTTTACAAAATGACGCCGATGTATAAAAATTGTATATTGGTGGTTTTTATCTACACTTATCTTAACATCTAAAATTTGCACACAATTTTTTTTAATCATTTTTGGGCTGCCACCTGGTCGCCGTCGCCGTATCCAGAAAAAAAGCATTTTAATTTTTTTTTAATCTGCAACCTCTTTATACATACTTGTGGAAATGGACCATGTCTTGGTCCACGCCACACTGATTATTGCTCAACTTGGCACATCGTTAGCGATAAGCCAGCATGTCGGAGCCAGGGTCGTCTATGCCATTGCATATCCGTGACTCTCCATCTCTGATAATACGACAAGAGATTGACATCGTGCTCGCGTGCTGCGGGCTCGCCGCGGCGATGAGTTTGACGTGATCGAAGTTGCCCTCTGGTCCATGGGATATAAGAAATATTTTTTCTCCCTAACGATTAAAACGATTGAAAACGGGCTTTCAATGTGCTTTTCTTTATTCTCGTTATTCTCTAAAAAAGTTTAACAAAAGCATAAAAATACAAGTAATAAAAAATTTAAAAAAACATCTAGATGTTTTGTGAAATTGCATATTATATGGGCAAACGGAGTTGTCTCAGTCTAACCTGACATGGAATCGTAACCCCATGCAGTATTGTTTTTCAAACACCCCCTCCTCCCTAAGATATTAGGCGGGATGAAAAACGGAAACCTCCAAGAAATGTACATTACGAGCCCGAGAGCGTGTGTGTATACATTTTTTATTTATTTATTTATTATAAATATAAACTATACAATATAATGTGTGTGAGTCCATGTGTGTGTGTGTATGTGTACATGTGTTTACTTCTGAACCAAAATGTCCTTTAGGTCAAGAAACTTCCAGTGGGCTTGATTCAGTCTCCCCGGTGCAAGCTGTCTCTTTATTGAAGCCAATTTGAATTTGGGTTTGAAACACCCATTACTCATTTCTGTTCTCAATGGCGGGGGTTAATCATTCCAGATTCTTGCTGCGGTGAACTTGAAGCATCCTCTATATCTAGTGGTTTTATGTACAGGAATTTTCAACAAGAGTAGCTGTTTTGATCGTAGTCTCCGTTGTGACCAGTCTTTGACCCCAAGGAGCTTTTCGAAGAGGTAGTCAGGCTTTTTTTCCAGATCACTTTTTGAACTGTCTTTCTAATTCTGAGTACGAGAACCGTATTCTGCAGCGCTTATTACTTGCGGCAAATCCAAAGCCGCAACTCGCTCCAGTTCAAGTTGTTATTGGGCCAAATTCGTCGAAAGCTGTATCTTCCACTCGAAGTGCATTATCGGCGGAACCACCGAACTTGTCTTGTTACGTAATGTTACAAGTTTAAAACGTTTGACCGCATACAACATTTCACTTATCCATTGGAAAACGCAGTCTGTTAACAGTCCTCTGGATGTGCAGGCAGATTAAAAATGTTGTATTTCCACCAATAATTTTGTTTAACACAAAATAACATTTCTAGTAAGAAGATAAGTATTCAAAGTATTTAAAACAGCTGAAATATGTTCTAAAATTTCTACGATTAATCCGATGCACAGCGATTTATCCCGAACGAGTTGCATTGACGTCACCTCTAAATGGTCTTCCTATTCCAAGATGGGCGCCACATTACCGAAGTTATGATGCTTAGCTAACATCACTTTTACAGCAGTTACAACTGTACAATTTGACAAACAAGTTTGCTAGTGATGTACACATTTTTATCTTACATTTTAATTTTAATTTAGGTACTGGCTGACGGCGGAAACCAAAACCAGCGTGTATGCATGAAAAGGGTGATGAAGCACGTCAGATCCGTAAGAACAGAGATATTTGACACTCGGTGCATACTGCCTACCACGTTAGAGATCTGGTGCTATAGTATGTTGTTGTTGTATGTTTTAATTTTACGCTTGTGTGAAATCTTGCATGTAAGTGGACGCTAGAAACTTATTTTCACCGTAAACCCGCACAGTAAATGGTCTTACACACAGAAACGGAAACCACTTCAGTTAAAAATTGGGCCGAGGGCTTAATTGCGTGCTATTCGGTCCAAAAAGGGTTCTTCACACAGTAATATCGCGGAGTTGTGGGTTATATTAGAAGTTTAATAGGAGCGACCTGGCCTACTTGGTGTTTAAAGGGTCGTTTACCTGTGAACATGGGCACCGTGAAGACTATTTTCAAGTTGGTTCATATAAACACTGTGCATTAACCAATAAACATATTTACTATTTGCAATAATGTCTTTAGAGGGAGGCATAAACTTACAGTTATTCCTTTTTTAAAATATGGATCTACGAGCTGGCCCGAGCTGTCGCCTTACGTCAAAATAAATTCTCGTTATTCCCGTGTAAATCCCGATCACTCGGAAACTCCAGGATAAAAAGTAGCCCATGTGTTATTCTGGATCTTCAGCTACCTACATACAAAATTTCATCGTAATCGGTTCAGTAGTATTTGCTTGAAAGAGTAATAAACATCCATACATGCATACTCACAAACATTTGCATTTATAATAATTAGTAGGATCAAGCGAATTTCGACTACTGAACACTAGTAATAATAATAATAAAAACCAAATGCAACTTACATACCGATCCGAACCAATCTTGAGAATGGAATAGTATGAAAATTTAATAAATCCACAATCCAATAAACGCCAGATCACAAAGGTTGGGCCTTTCAGATCAAATCAATCTCGAATACTAAAGGGATTGGCGCCTGCACAAAAGATACGCACGCCGTGAGAATATAGTATTTGCGATGAATAAATGGCAGGCGCTTTTCTAATAAACGCGTGAGAGAACTATATATGACGTCATGTTCTCACACCGTTTGATACTGTCGCTTTGCTTTGGCTTTATTTTAACGATATATCATATACATAAAAGCTTTGTTATGCATGTATCAAAAGACTGATGAATGTCCAATCACTTTAGGTCTTAAGGCATATAAATATTTAGCATTCCATTATTTCTGCCCACTCCGTTTTTTATTCTATTTATATTTATATTATCACCTCTATTCTTGACCTGAATTCTTAGGAATTGGTCAATTTGATCGCTGAAATCTCTGTCTTCTGACAGCAACTTAACCATCAACACTCCTCGTAAATAATTACAAGTGCTTATATTGTTTGTGACGTGGTACGAAGTTTAGGTCAGGTGTTCGCTCTCATCTCGATACAAAGGGCAGGACGATCGATGCATGCCGGATTACGCCGCCGACCGACACAGCGTCCAGGCGTGACCTACATCAATACCACAGACTGCATGATGCTATAGAACTGTCAAAATAACGAACGCACACTAAATTGACACTAGCTGTCATACGTATAGAGGGGAGGGGGTAAAGTAATAACTTTTAGTAAAGAAGAAAGATTCTCGAAAGAAAGCACGATAATTATAATACTGCGACGTATAAAATAATGAGACTTCTCATCATCATTGGCGTGGCTACACCCAGCGCCGCCGCGCGCAAAAGCTAGTGTAGCCTATAGCCTTCCTCGATAAATGAGCCATCTAACAATGAAAGAATTTTTCAAATCGGACCAATATTGCCTGAGATTAACGCGTTCAAGCAATCAAACAACCTCTTCAGCTTTATATTATTAGTATAAATTGTAATTCTTATCTTAGGTCCAACGCACTGAGACGGCCTCTATACTTGTGTCATTCGCACCGTTCAGAGCAGAACAGAAATAGTTTGGCTCGCTCGCTCTAACCATCAGCAGTCTATGGCCAGTGTACCTGCCCAATGACGTCAATCCACTCCGACCTAGATCCGACACTGTGTCTATGGTAAGGACTAAATTAAAATCTGACAATCCACGGCACTTTGAAACAACCTAGAATTTCGTTTCTACACAAATATTAATCACTACGCTGATTCTATGGTTTAGTGGTTAATGTAACTGCTAAATGCAAAGTAGTGGATTCGATTTCATTAGAACAACCATTTGTGACAAGCACGTGTCTTTGTATGTGGAATAAAAATATCAATATAAGTCTAATATGTATATTAATATGGCAATAAGCTGTAAGATTACAGTGCCGGCATTTGAATGCCTAATGTAAATTAGTTGATACTGTTATGATTTATTTATATTTATTTTAATGTAACACAAACTAACTAACAAATCCGTTTCAGAAAAGCAAAGAAAGAGATATAAATATGTTAATATTTTCGGCTTCTCACCGTCCTGAATATTGCATGCAGAAACACTACCTTTTATAAGGCTCTATATATTTTAGCTGTGTGAATTTAGTTATTTCATGGAAACGTATGTATGTATGAGATCCTGTAGTCTTTCATCAGAAATAAATTTATCTTAATGTTAACCGGATCGCTAAAGATATTATATACAATACCTACTTGTTTTTATCCCCGATATTATTAGACGCAATATTTTAAAAAAGAAAAATCCTTTCCAGTACTATTCTCATTATTATTTTAATATAGAAACAAAGAAAGAAACAAACAAACAAAAATTTGTCTCCTCAGTTGCTATTTTACTTTATACAGATATACACGAAATTCTCAAAATACAAATTTTCTTTCACACGATATGAATCAACCGCAATGGTTAAGCAAGCATCTTGATAATACAGCATACATGAATACTCTCAAGGAAAATATATTTTTACATCTGAATTCCCATTGATTCAGGTTTCGTCGAAAAACCACAAAACCAATGCACCTTCTTGCAACTGCAAAATATTACATAATCATATCGTGACTTACTCAAGAACTGGTTAGAAAGAGATGCCTATCTCCCTATCTCTCTACACTCGTATTACCATTTCTCTATCGTTAAAATGTGATACAATTTATAACAGAATATTGTAGAATATTCTCGATGCATCATGCACTTCCAACCGGCAACACGTGCCGGTAATTCAATCACAATTCTATTTCTATTTCCGTAACACCTAATAAAAGCGTAAAAGCCTGACATTTCCAGCGTAATTAATGAAAAGTGACGTCACTTTACATCATCGAGTATCTTGCAGTCCACGCTAATATTATAAATGCGACAGTTTATTTGATTCATGTGATCTTAGTATGGAAATAGTTTAAATACTGGAGATTAACATTTTCGCATGACTACATTTTCGCGGCAAATATCTCATTTCCAAAAGAAAATATATGTTAATCTAAGATACGCTATACGAGTAGGTAGCGTTACGGGCACGGTAACGGAATATGTGAGCAAAATATGTTTTTTTGACAACGAAGGCGAAGACGGGGTTACAGCTAGTATGTTTTATTTGTCGGCTTCATGGAATAGGGTTGGCAAAAATGTTGTAATTTCATTAAAGAATACATATGAATTAAGAGATTTATGATACGAGTGGTCGAGAGACAGTGGCAGTTTTGGCCAATGTCTGCGAAGCCACGGCGCGCAGTCTGTTCCTTAATAAATGATTTGAAAGTAGATATTTATCATTATGAAATACTAACAATCTTAATTGTCTTATTTATAACGCAAATACCATTTATATATCCAATAGCGGTCACCAAAAATTAGTGAACAATCTGACTTCATAATTCAATTGTTTTATCCAATGCATCAGCCCTATCAAAGGTCAGAGGTAAGACATTGAAAGTGCCCTCAATTAATGCATCTTCGCAGCGCATCCAATATCGCTATTGCTTAGCGAACGCAGTGACCTGTACCGCTGCGAATTCGGGTGCAATTTAATTAAAATTCATCAGAACATTGATATATGGGTCATTATAAAGAATATCCACCACTATTCTAGGGGATGATTTAAACTCTTATAAAAATATATCTTAGTAATCATTCTTCATTCATTCATTCTCAAGTAATACTTACTATATAAACATCCCTACCTACCCCTATGTGGAATGGGCGTGGCGTAAGTATTACAAAGTAAACGGAACTTTGAGTACAGTCTCCGGTGTAACGGTAACTTGGAGGAAAGAAAACTACGTTAACGAGTTCGTATGGAGTTGGAAGCAGTTGGCACTCGTATCAGATGCAGTGGAGGAAAGTTTGAACCGTGTGTGCTTTTGTGTTACGACGGTGCAGCGTCTTTCGTACGTGGGCAGAGACAACAAACTTGTTTTGATCAGTTTATTGTGGTACATTAAAATTTGCGTTCGTATGTGTAAAACAGGAATTTAGAATAGGAGCTTTTGAAGATGGAACCTTAGGAACGCCTCGCCTATTGTAATCATATGCGGAAAGTATATACTTACATACAGATGGTCTTCTTGATTGCTACAAAGCTATCACAAAGTCACAAAGGATTATAACCTAAATCCCTCTCATTATGAGAGGAGACCCGGTCCAGCAGTGCACGACCCAAAAAAAATAATCATGAGGTCTCCTGGAACCGGTAAAGAACAGTTTCTTAAGCCAGAAGACAGCCTTCCCCAGCACTGATTTACGAGTTAGCACAATAAAATGTTAACATATATTTAAAATGATCATTTACAAATCATTTTTATACAGTACAAAGCGCCATCTATCGGGAAACGAAACTAACATTATACTTCAAATAATAAACACAAGTACGATTCAAAATATGTCGATATTAGGCTATTCTAGGTTTAATCCGTTTTCGGACTAGCTTTACTCTTTCACATAGCGTTATGGGACAAGCGATGAAGAATTTTGCACGAAAATTTCACTCTCTAACACCTAGAAAGCCTTAACCATATTTAATGGCTCAAAAGGTTGTCACCTAAAAGCCACTTATTTATGGTAAGATTAAGATATACTATGTGCTATTATCGAAATCCCATTAAATAGGATTTAGTCATAAATTGAGTATTTACACAATCCTACTCAATCCCCTGTGAGTATGGATGTTTGTTACTCTTTCAAGCAAATGCTACTGAACCGATCACGATGACATTTGGTATGGAGGTAGCTGAAGACCCAGAATAACACATAGGCTACTTTATATCCCGGAGTTCCCGAGAGATCGGGGTTTATACGGGAATAACGAGAATTTATTTTGTCGTAAGGCGACACGAAGTTCGCCGGGCCAGCTTGTAGATTTATATTTATAGACACGAACGAAGGGAAACTTAGTAATAGAGCGCTAGAATTGATAGCATTTACGGCGCGTTCAATACAAAAATCATAATATGCAGTTAGGGAAAATATAGGAGCCTGCCTACACGGTATAAAATTTTACGATGCGTGGAAAGGAAAGGTGTTTTAACCATTAATTTATACATCGCCTTTCCAGTATTAAATAGTGGAATATTTAGGTTTCAAAGACACTCCCGCGGCACTACAACGTAACACTTAGTGCCTGCCTGGGAATAAGATAACAAAATATTCACAAACTTTTTTAAGATATAATGGTAAAGAGCAGTGGGAGTATACTTTACAGATATTTATCTAATATCATATTATGTAAATCAACCTACATGTACCTAAGCTTATTTTCGATCATTTTCTTGTTCCCTATCATCCGGTCTCCTCTCATAGTGAAAGGGTTTGAGGACCAAAGCGCTATATTATGTACATAATAGTCAAAAGCTTGGAGATTATGAGTCAGGATTTAGACCTGGTCCCCGGAGTGAGGACTGATTTCGAAATATTAGTTATTACATCTACCTGAGTGAATACAGAAATGTGGTTTTCTATTCAGTGCAATGTTTTTCACTGCCCTAAAAGCATGGAATCCGCATCTTTACGCTACGTACGTTAACGTACAATATCAGTAGATCAATGCGTAGCGTGTTCAACTCTTTCCAACGCAGCAATCCGGTCCTCTTGAGCAACCCACCGACAACAATAGTGACCGAAGATCCGCCAAGAATTCGTCACTCCCCACTGTGTTTACCGAATTGCAGGAAAGTAAAAGCACGCGGCCAAACCTCCGCGTCTCACTGCGCGGCTCGAAAGTGAGCGCGCGCGACGCGTTTTTATGACAGAAAAAAAAAACAAAATCTCCCGCCAAAACCACCAACTGACAGCCCGTACGAACCCTTGTCGGCCATCTTGTTTTTTCGTTGTTTTTTTTACACCGTTTTTTTTTTCAAGTGCATTGAACTCGGAGTGCAGCGTCCTCTGCAGTTTTATAAGTGATTATACCATGTTACTGTATCGGGCGCAGTGAAAGTGCGGTGACGTAAGCGTTACATTAGATTCTCGTACTATGGCGCACATCAGCCGTGTAGGGAAGTGCCTCGCCATGCATTTGGTTATCGGTGAGTATTACCTTATATCGCAAATTCGAAAGCTGAAGTTTTTTTCCGTCAATAATCTTTGCGTGTTACGTAAGTATTAATTTTAGGCAGACTTTCGTCGCTTTGATTGTTAAATACGAACGAAGTATTACCAAACTTAATAATCTATAAATCTTTCCTTTTCATTATTTGATATCAAACTGATCCATTATAGTGTTATCGTGTAAATAAACCATAGGTTTTTTGAACGTTACAAGCAGTTATGAAATCTTTCAACACACGTAATGTAAACATGGTGGTCTTTGGCTAGGATTCGAACTTCAGACCTCCGGAATCAGAGACAATACAGCGAATATAATATACATATGTACTAAGCGATTACATTGAAACAAATGCTTAAAGGAATGTTGACAAAGAGAAAACAACCGAATAATTTTATATTGTAATATGCATCACATTGTGGGCTGTGTTGCTGCCAGAAGACGTTTCTAACAAAACGACATTTCAAAGTCGGTCAACATTGATTATAGAGTGTTAGTTCCTTGACAATAATGTTCATAGCGGAGATAAGCGAAAATTTTGAAATATTAAAACGTAATTATTGTCACACATTAAATCAAAAATAAGACTAAGAAAAAAATAACTGGCTATGGCCAAAACAAGAGAGTCAGCAGCATAAATGCAAATGAAGTAGTAGTGGAAAATATAAAAATTAAAAATTTTGCTTATTTGCGTTCAGCCTACCAGTACTTACATGGGGATGGCAGTAGACGATAATCTTAAACCATAGGTTCTCAAACTTAGGCTCCCGCGCAATTTCCGTCCATAGACAAATGTTTTCATCCTACTTCCTCTTTCGATTTGAAAATCGAGTAATTCATTTGAAATTTATATGTTATTTTTTATTCTTTACATAACACATATATGTTTTATGGCTGCAACCCTTTTACGTCCCACTGCTGGGCACATTATCTCTCTCGCGTATACTCTACCAGGCTTCATTACTAATTGGTGGAGAAATAATGAAACAAGTGCAATTTAAAACCAAAATGAACAATATGCATTGCTATTACTTCACTGTAATTAATATTTATAGTCCCATCTTTGTTGTCATAAAGCTTCGCTTTCTACTGTTTGAAACAAATGAACTAAAAACTATTTTCAAACGCGCCTGCCCGAGTTTTTCAAAGAATCGATCTCACGGCTCGGCGCGTACCCGACAGCAAAAAGTGATCCCGATAGAATTAATATTACATTCGTCACCATCCGGCAATTGAGAGCGAAAAAGAAAAAAAAAGCAATCGCTTCCTCATTTGACGTACGTTCTGAAACGTTGCTCAAGTAGGTTATGATAAATTAAGAATAAACGCTTTGCTTACAGATTAAAAAGAACGTATTTTTTTTCTTGTAACCTGTCTCATAATAGCATTGAACGATTCATCTATAATTTTTTTATTCCTATTTAACTACAATAAGTCTGTTCTGGGTTAAATTGTATGTATGAATGTTTGCTAGTTTTGCAAAAATAATGGCTGCTTTTTTTAAATTTCAAGGTTACATTACAATTATTGGTTTTCAAAAACGTGCAGTTTTTTTCCTAAAAAAATTAAACACATTATTCATAAGACTTTTTTGATAAATGCGATGATATTAAGTTATCTGAATACTGATTTTTTATAAGTCTCAAACAACACCTGACCAGGTTTTATGTCGTCTGGCGTCACATTTCATAACAGAATAAAAAAAGTAAATATGTACTCATTTGTACGTAATAACAGGCTTCCGATTTCGCGATTTACATTCCTAAATAATTTTATCAAAAGTAACTTCCTCGAGTCACATTCGAAATTGTCGCTGTAAATTACATTCTAACGCAATGCAAATTATGACTAAATACTTACATATTTGTGTAATATCTTGATCTCATGCATGGTGACTCATGCGCGCATACGGCAACCATGATTTTATAGAATATGGGATAGTCCCATATTCATTATGTTCATTCAACCTTAAGTATGTACCGCATACATTTTATAAGCATAATTCTTTGACATTATACGCCATTAAGGCTATGATTCCGGACACGATAATTATAAGTGTAGATTTAAGAACGGTTTTAAGTTAATGCTTAAATAAAAAATGTTATCTTAACTTTGATTACCATACTTAATGGGGTATTGGATAAATTCAAAATACAGAGTAAGAACTGATAAATTGGCTATCTCCACCGGCCCCCTTACCTTTAATAATAAATTCATACGTCAATCTGTCAAAATTGACAGCTCCTTATAACGTATCCTGAACTTTGTATGCTTCATGGTCACCGTGAGTGTCATCAACAATTTTCTATCTAAAGCGAAACTAAGTGAAAGCGACTACTTTTCTTATATTTTATTAAACAAATAAGAAAAAGCGAGACAACGAGAGAGTGTATTACGACTTGACTGTTCCTAATTAACCTACGGAAACAGGGCGACCGCTAGCGTGCAATAATAATAATCCCTGCTAATATTATAAATGCGAGTGTAACTTTGTTTGTTACGGTTTCACGTGAAAACTACTCGACCGATCATCATGAAACTTTGTACACATGTTCTTGGAGGTATAAGAAGTAACATAGGATACGTTTTATTAAAAAAAATGTAAGATAAAAAAAAATATTTGTCAAAAAAAATCCAAAGATAGCAGGAAATGTTCACGGTATATGGACAGGGGAATTGTTTTACTCCCAATTTAACCCGTGCGAAGCTGCGTGCAAAAGCTAGTAGTAAATAATGTTATGATTAATCTCGTGGTGTGGTGCTTAGAGATCCTGACTGCAAAACCAGAGGGTGTGGGTGCGTGAATAAACATCTTTCCGTGCAAACATGTCTGAAACAAGTTTCTTTTTTGTTTTAATTAAATTTATTACTTTAAAAAATCCCACTGTTTCTTTTTCTGGACATAACAAAATTATTATCTTCGTCTTCCGCAGCTATTAGCAGAGATTATTATGCAGTGGCAACACGGTATTAGGTCATAGACAACAAAGTTATTCGAGGCACGAGGCAGCGTACTTCCGATCGAGTTTATCGAGTTATTATATAGATTGTAGCCGCGAGTATCGCATCGTAGCTAAAAGCTTTTCATCATAAGGGATAGCAAGTGCGTTGTTATATAATCAAAGATAGTGGCGCACTCTACAAACAGCGTTATTTTTGCATCTACCTTCAATGTTCTTCGTTAAAACGAATATCGTGTCAAGGTTTTTAAATTGTGCTAAATGGATACATTTCTTTCTGTTAAAATCAAACTTATTTGCTGACGTGTTTGAAATATGAAGCTTTATCCAAAATGAAAATCACCTTTGAAGGTAGCCGTTACACCTGAGCAATAAGTGACAACATTGTAGTTATCTTTAAGATTGTTTGAAATTGTAACGTTTTTAGAACGATTTTTACCCATGTAAAGTTCTCGCTTCTCATTGGTACAAGCTACCGCTTGTTCCATCTTCAGCTTATTATAAATAAGTATTGCTACTCGACGACAGATGTCTCTCAATCGTTAGCCATGACAGATTATGTTATTCTTTCGACTTGACGACAAACTCATTAAAATGTTAATATACATACCAAATAATCTTATTGTAGTTGTTGTGTTTCTATGTCTTTTTCTTTATTCTTTCTACTTAAATGAGCGCCAATCTATGATTTTTACGTATTTTTATAGGGAATATTAATCGACTTGCGCCACCTAGCGGTGCAAAATGAAACGCCGGGGGCGATATGGCGCCCGTAAGCTAGTTACGGGAACATCCGCGCGTGGAAAATGACTTTATCTAGACTGGAACGTTTTTAATTAAACTTCCCGCAGCGCGCCGTGCGACGAGCCCTTAATGGAATATTCTCGTACATTGCATTACGTATCGTTATTAATTTAGAATGTGAACAGGACGTTGCACTGCCTTCAGAGTCCATTATAATACTTGATACATATTTTTTTAAACCTAGATAATGTATTAGCTGACTCGGTTATCGTTCTTTTATCATAAATAACTATTATTTAAAAAAAACACGCTTTTATTGCTAATCGAACTAAAAACTAGAAAATATTTTTTAAGGAAATAGAGTTCATATTACAAAAGTAGAAGATCGAAAAATCGATCATAAAGAATCGCCTCAGATTAAAATTATAGTAAAATTTAAGTTAAATAACAAAATAATTCAATTCGGAGTAATAAGCGTAAAAAAACCTATGCATATGCAACAATTTCATAAAAATCTAACAAGCCGTTTCAAAGGAATTCGACCACAAACACGTGATTTTATCTATAAATATATGTCCGTTTGCAAAACCGCCATAAAATATAGCTCCTTTCTTTATTTTCACGTTATAAAATTTAAAAAAGCATCCAATGAAATATGTTGCGTTTAAAAATGTTAAAGAAATGCACGTCCGAATACCAAAGTCCACTAAATGTTTATTGCCCAACGATATTCGGTTACGTTTATTGACCCGGCTTCCGTAACCGGTCCGGGCTCACGAATGCCCGTAAAATATTTCCAAACACACAATTTGAGAACCACATGCGAAATATCAAATGAAGAATTTATTATCTTTTTAATTTGCCGTTTATCGCTTCATTTTTAAAGAGCGAACTTTAATTTGGAATTTTTCGTTTGAAACAGTACGATACATATTTATGTCCTGACTGTTAAAATTATAAAGTGGAAACAAATTAAAAATAAATTGTAATTACAGAAAGGACCCGATCCGGTTGTTATGTTAAGACAACATTTTATAAGAAGACTGTTTTTTTTTTCATCATTTATTTTATTAAAATTTAACAAATTTTTTTAGATCACTCCATGTTTGGATATGAATGTTAAACATTAAAATAAAATTTTAATTACATTATTTAAAATTGACGTGAATTAAGATTAAAATTTGAATTCAATGCTGCAAGCTTAGCAGCGAATATTGCAGTTATGTAAATCGACATTTTTATTTCATAGGAATAATTACATAAAAGAGAGACTTTTCTTGTACACTTCCATTTTTAATATCTTCAAACTTTACAAACCATATACGCCACAACTCTTTTCGCGGTATAATCCACAATCTTTTTTTATTTTCTCCCCTTCGATGTAGCCATGTCCCATTTATATTTCCCCCGCCTAACAGAATAAATATATAAGTACAGAATATGTATGCTACACGACATGCAACATATCTATATGTCAAAAATGACGTATGACATCTCTTGTCAGTTAAATAAGAAATCCTCGTGTTCCTGGTCTATTATTTATTGTCGTGTTAATTGTGGATTTGGCATATGGCTTTATTTCCATGTTGTTTTCTATCATTTTGTATAACCTATTTGTGATCTTAAACCTGTAATATCAGGTACCACCCCTTATGATGTTTCTAGGTGGGGGTGTAAATGTATTACAGGGCCTCCCTTCGCTTCGTAAACGGATTACAGCTGGCAGCCTGGTAACACAACTCAATTACAAAATGCACTCCGCTACTATTTTGAAAAGGCTACAAGCGACACTTGACAACTTATTATTATTAACTAAGTTCGCAAAAGTTGTGACTTATGTTTACTACCGACCCTATATACCTTCCCGTGGGAAGGATGGCATTAGGATTTTAAAAAGCCTGTATTATGTTGGGCATTTATGGTTTTACACAGTGCGCGTGAAATAAACGACCTATAAAACTTCTTATATTGCACGCACTAAAATTAAGGATTATTATTATTATTATTATTATAGCATCACGCCAGGTCCGTAACGGGGTAGACAGAAAGCACCGAGTGCCAAATATCTCGGTCCTTACTCATTACGATCCTGACATGCGTCTATATTTATCACTCTCTTCTAAAACTATTGATAGAACAAAATAATGTACAAAGCCCAACCCAACACACGCTGTTTTTTAACTTATTTACGGAGGAGCGACGCCGGGGCTGATCACTAGTGTATATAAGTATGTGACGTTAAACAAATGCAAGTTGAGTGAATTCTCAGCTTGCATCGATGCGTTTACTCCTACATTGCAACGGCACGTGAGAGGCGCTAATTACATAATTAAATACAAAGTACATGAATAGATCGCTCTCGCAGTGTACCTACTCTTAGTTAATGAATAGGTTCTGTTTTTTTTTTTAATTTCAATTTTTTTCAAGACAATTTCACACACTTCTAAGTCGAAATTGTTAAATAAAAGAGCTCTAATTGCATATTTTATTTGCAGAATTGCATAGTTTTAAAAACCATTTCGAATAAAAAAACACCACCATCTTTTTTATATTCCCCCCACCGGTGTTGCCCTCTTCTATTTTTTTTCTTATTTAACAAAATGAGGCGATTAAATGTCTGTGCTTTAGTAAGCGGACAGCTATTAAACATGTACTTACAACGATATAATATATTTAAATTTTTATTGCAACGAAACACAGAACAAACAAATCTGCTCAGCACACAAGTATCCTAGCCGAAAATCGAACCCACAACCACTGATTTTGCAGTCAGGGTTTTTCTACGAGGCAGGTCAAATGATTTAGACCGCAATGCAAATATTGTATGTAATAATAATATTAATCTGTATATCGTTTCCTTCAATAGAGACATTTTCAAAGTCCATTTTAATTGATCATCGAAACATTTTGTGTGGGTTTAAAATTAACATATTCATACATTGCTTACCGACTACCAAATGTGTTCACATTGATTTGACGTCGATATCAAATATTCATTGAACATTAAACAAACAAGTCTTAAAGGGTACGACAATTCGCGTTAATGTTAATGTTCAGTCTACCCACATCGTGCGCTGTGGTACAAATTAAACAACATTATATTTATATACGAGCTACGCCCCCTGGTGTTGCCCACGTACAACCCAATCCTATAGGAATTTCGGGATAAAGAGGTATCTATGTTGCCCTATACTGATCTATCTTCCAGCAAAAGTCCCCTCAAAATTGTACGCCGTAAAAGGCAAAATATGGATTGAATTAATAATTTTGTAACATCTTTAAATGTACCCATATTTGTGCAAATAAATTTCTTTATCTTTGTAAAAAAAATCTTTTCAACCCAGACAAATAGAAAGAGATTAATTATAAAAAGTTTTGTGACTTAAAAAGTTGTCAAATATTTAAATCAAGAATTCCACTTATCACAATTCTATAGCCAGGTATAACGTTCGATCGCGCAAATACTGTCTGATATTTTAAAAAAAATGTATTCTAATTTCAAAACAATAGTGAATGAGGCACTTTCTAGACAAGCGTGTTACATCTTCAGGCTGGTGGTAGACGTGGTACACCTCATCATCAGATGAACTTGCAATCATACGCAAGCCTAACCGCAATAAAATAATGATACTCAGTCCATCTCAACGCCGGCGTGTCGCGCGGTCATACGCGAGTGGCTCTCGTCATCAATGCTACTATTTATCATTTTATGTTTTGAAGACAACGTCGCGTGCTACTTATAATATTTTTAACTACATAGCTGACGCGGCAAACGTTGCTTTGCTATATACATTATAATTAACACCCCGCAACCCCCCTTACAGGTAGAATTTCGTAAAATCCGTTCTTAGCTGACCTCTACTCGCCGACAGGAATATTCCTACCAAATTTCAAAGCTTCAGGTCTTCTGGTTCCAGAGATATAGAAGATATAGATATAGACAAAAGACAAAAGACAAAAGACAAAAGACAAAAGACAAAAGACAAAAGACAAAAGACAAAAGACAAAAGACATTTATTTGCACAAATATGGGTACATTAGAGGATCTTAAAAAGTTATTCGTTCAATCCATATTTTGCCTTTTACGGCGTACAAATTAGTGGTGTAAGCTTATAACTAATTATAAATGTCACTGAGACTGACAATAAAGGTAGATGGCACTTTATATTGAATGTTGATTAAAATCGCGATACTAGCGCCTTAAACTAGTAACAATTTTCGAAAGAAATCGAAATCACAAACACTAATTATATTATAATAGTTCTATAGGTAACGTACTCGTATACTGTGATAAGTGGCCTAATTAACGGTTGTAATTATAAATATCTCAAAAAGTTATAAAAATCACTTACAGAAAATCGTAGTTATTCTTTGGGAAAATTTTATATTAGTCTGCGTTCTTACATCTACTAGTTATTTGCAATTTGGAAATAAATGAACTATATATAAAATAAAATGACTGTACGAAAATTCGTCGGTTTGAAAGTTGGACATCTGAATGTTTAAATTTACGCTGTTGTTTAAAAAAAAAACACTATATTATGTATTGTTGGTAAAAGGTGTTTAAACCCTGTAGGCCATAAAACTTAAAATATGTTTCAAATAAAACGATAAACTTAACATTATAAAATAACACAAAGATACTTTAAGCAAATTACATCACAATAATAATTATGACAACTACACCTCACACTCTACTTTATGTATATTTTCGTAAAAACGATTCATATAAAATTATAATAGCCAGTTATTATATTATCTGGGAAACACAAGAAAAAATGCAGGTTTAACAAATTTAAAATATTCTCATCTTATTTAAACGCTGAGCTGAACAGAAATATTCTTGTTTTCTAATTGTAATGGTATATTTTTAGCTTAGGTAGCCTACGTCACTCCCCAGCCTAGCCCTTCATACCTAAAATCACATCGATCCCCTGCTCCGTTCTGAGGTGAAAAAGGACAAAACACAGACCCTTTCGCATTTATAATATCACGGATTACTATACAACTCCAAATCTTTAATCTGATTTTGTCATATAACATATGCGAACATTATAAACGAAACGCATAAAATGGAAATTATAAATACAATACAATAATGCATTTACATTAAGATCATATCAAAGTTAACAAGGTTGGCACATGATTTTCTGCTAACCGATTGAAGGAAGGAAATGTTAAAATCTTGTAACATCTTTAATTATGCGCAAGTATATCTTATCTGGGGAGGTATGTGTGCCTTAAAACTTAAAAATAAAGATCTATCATTGTTTAATTTTGTCTTTATTACCCTGTGAATCTTTCAATCGTGCAATTTGCTCGTCACGTAATAAATATGTATGAAAATGGTTTTTTACCCGACATACCATGTCATAATGATTTAACTGAATACGTGTTAATTGGCAGTTGAAATTGGAATTTGTTTCAGAACCATGAGGTAGTTGCACACACTTTTTTAGTTATAGCCGACAAAAGTTTATATGCGGTGCAAGTTATTCAACAGCATTTTTTTTTCATTGTTAAACAAATGCACAATTATCAACTCTTACTACAATTACGTGTCGTAGCAATAAGGATAACGAATACTTATACCAAAACGAGCTATTTCGCTGACGCCTCATAACCTAAGAGTCTTAGTCGTGATGTTGTCGTGCAACTATTTGCTATTTCCGTAGGTACTGTGGATATTAATGATACAAATATGTATGTTTTAATTACCTGCAAAAAATAGGTGAGCTCTATGTAACATTGTTATAATATTTAATATATTAATGCTAATTAAAAACAAGTTTAGTTTAAAGCGAACACAAACATGCATGGATTAAGGTCATACGATGTATATCTGCATAGAATTGTATCATCACAATATTAATTTAAAGATAATATTGTTACACTACCCGTCATCCGCGGCTTCGTCCGTTTGATCGAAATAATTTATTTGAATATTAGGTACGTCTAAACTCAAGTCCACTGCTGGACCGGGTCTCCTCTCATAGTGAGAGGGATTAAGCCATAGTCTACCACGCTGGCCAAATGTGGATTGGTAGACTTCACACACCTCAGAAAGTATTATACAAACTTATAACATCCCTAAGGTGTGCAGGTTTCCTCACCATGTTTTCCTTCGCCGTTTTAGCGAGTGATATTTAAATTTATTTATAAAACGCACTTGGTAAATCAGAGGTGCGTGCCGGGATCCAACCCTGACCCCCCGGAATGAGAGGCTGAATTTCAAACCACTAGGCTATGACTGCTTATTTGTTTAGTAGGTGTTATCCCGTCGGAATAATATACATATTGTTCAGCGACTAAAGTGGCTTATGTGTCTCTCCGGCCATTATTTTCAAAAAATTACGCCATTCACGGCTAATCGCAATGTGGAGTACCGTCCATATCTTTATCTTGCTGGCAATAACTTCGGGAATACTCTGTCATCCTCGGGTCAGGTCCATTACGACAACTCAGGTCTCTGGTACTAAGAATTTTGGACTTTCACATAAACCTATGAGAGCAGACACATAATTGGGCTCTGCTGTATTTGTTCTTAGCTGACTTCTCTCTCACCTGTAAGCTACGGCTATGTACCTAACCTGAAAGGTGATTTATGTTTTGGAGCAAAGTTCCTTATCGCGCGTTGCGAAAGAGGCTAGACGGAAAAAAATTCAGACGGAAGATGTCCGACACACTAGTGTTGCCAATTAAAAGCAATAAAATTTTATTACAATTTTTTTCACTAGTTAATCGAAAGAAACTTCGTGTCCCTTGACACCTCTCTTGTGTCTTTTTGGTCAATGAGTGAATTAACTTTTTGCTTTTATATATACAGATTTGCGTATGTTATTAAAATTGTATTATACTTTGTAGGACTTTAATTTACACAAGTTTTTCGCACCGGGTCTTAAACATATAAATCTCACCGAAAAGTTCCTTCTTGAAGGTTATCTCAAGGTTTCCTTGTTGCAGCTATAATATTAGAATTTTAAATTTTATTATAAACAAGTAACGGAGCTTGCTTAGAGTCAGTCATATACGATGGAATATAAAATTCCGAATTCCGTTTTTTTTAAATACTCCATACCTCCATAACTTAATTTCTGTCCCGTTTTTCACAATATCGTACGTGAATAACCACACAATTGTTCTTCTACTACGGACACAGGTATCCTCCCATAATGAGGCTTTAGTTCACGACGCTGGCCACGTGAAGATTCGCAAACATTCCACACCTTAAGAAACATTATACGTCTATAACTTTTTCTAAGGTATGCAGGTTTCCTCACGATATTTTCATTAACAGTTATAGCCAGTAAGCGTAAAAAGTTAGGGGTGCGTGCCAGGATTTGAACCCAGAGACTTTGGAGTTCAAGAAACATTTTTAAAGTACTAGGCTATTTCTGCTACTGCATGATAAATATAAATTAAAAGGACTGGTACAGATATAGTTAAAAATTAATCATATCTCTTTATTTTAAAGTATTGCAAAAATGTTTAACTTACCTGTTCTTATAAATCAGCCCAAACCGGATATTTTTGATATAACATGTTTCATAAAGGATTCACTGGCAACGATTATTAAATTTATGCAGTGAACTTGTAACCATCGACGCAGACGGTATATCGCAATGGATCCGCCACCGAAGTATAATAAGTTACTACAGCTATGGCCCAATACGGTTGAAGAGGTAAGGAAGGAATTGGATTTGGACAAGCCTGGGAGAATGAAGGAGGCGGTTGAAATTTTAGACGCCTGGGTAGCGCGGCAGAAACATTTTAAGAAGAAGGATTTCGGTAAGTTGTTAATTTGTTAGAAGTAGATTTTGATCTAATTTCATACTTTACTACATAATCTATCTATCTATCTATATACATATATAGGAGAGTGACAGCAATATATAGACTCATCACGATATCTCTGGAACCAGAAGACCTAGAGACTTGAAATTTGATAGGAATATTCCTTTCGGCGAGTAGA
>DWQT01000289.1:0-25202 GCA_018244895.1 Myscelus amystis hages | reverse complement strand
ACTGTATTAGAGCAAAACACAAACATGGACTTTCATGACTGATAAATGAAAAAAATCTCTATATAGTATACATATCAAATTAGAGCATTAAAAAATCAACTAGTAGAATTGAAATAAAAACCACGAGAAGGCCAGAAGTACGCGGCAGTGCAATAAACTTACCCATCAATAAGCAAGTCCTCGATGTTCTATATACAAAAAGGCTTATATAAAGTGTATAATATTTTGTACGTAAAGATAAGTCACTGAATTACACAGATACGCGCCAAAGTTTAAACACGAACCTTCAAAAATGGCCTGCCTTGGGACCCTGATTAGCTGAAGCGATGCCTCATAGCAGCGATCCAATCTCCAATCACTATTCTGTTTCAAGTCACGCGTGCAAGACAATGTGGAGAAAATTAGATTCTCGTACGAGTTCGAACACGGCTGCAACTGTCCGGCGTGTTGCTCAGCGACCCCGAAAACGACGAATTTTGACATTTATAGTGACCAAAAAAAAACAAAGAATTTAATTGATTACAGCAGATCATTTGAAAAGAGTAACATCATGCATACTCACACAACGCAGGCTAACTCGATGCAAGTACCAACTGAACAAATTACTTACTTTAGGTAACTGAAGTGCTAGCTGAGGTTGACGGCACACTTTCATTAAAAGTTAGATGTTATATGCCACAAGCTATAAGTTACACGTAAATTATGACACATATGATTAAATTAGTATGCACTTGCTAAATTACGATTGTTCTATTAATTCCAAATGCTTTTTTTTTCGATTTGAATTAAGAAATTGATACGACGTATGTAGTTGAACTAAGTTCTTAGTTTACGTAGTCGTCACAACATTACAAGTTGTCAATTTGTGCCGCGGGCGAACTTAAACAAGCTGCGCGCCCGGCTTCGCGTACAGCTAACGACGAAGCCACGTCGCAAGTGTTCTGGGACCTGAAAATCATACATTGTTGTCCATTAGGATTGTACTAAAGATAGCAATGGTAACATTAAGTATCAGTCATCTAATTTTTCTTCAAAATGAAGAGGATATTCTGAACTTATCCGGATGTTAGGTTATCACTGCGGCCTATGCCAGCCTATGTTGATTTATAAATAGAACAGTAGCCTGAGATTTTCTGAGGGGTAAACCTTAAATAGGTATCGCGGCACCACGGAAGAAACGACTTGCCATATGCGATTTTCACAGGGTAGCATCCCATCGCTGACTTTCCTCTGCGCTACTGAAGAACTCGGAGATCTCCATACCCGATGCACTCATATTCTTCACCACGCCGCCTCCTCTCGCACAGACATATAACTGTCGTAATACAATTTTTAGATATCTGGTCTCTGTCATAATGTATTATTAACCTAATTTGTGGTTGTAGTTGTTAGTGGGACTGTCAAAACGTCTGAGATTCCACACGGGTTACTCTTTGTGCCGCAAAGTTTCAATAATTTAATTTCGAGAAAGGGGCAAAAGGCAAAAAACTCGAAAAGGGCATTCAGTAACAACAATGTTGGTTCTAGTTAATCTTATGAATTTCAAATTATTTGTGAGATCAGCTTGTATATTGGTTGCAATTATATTAAATTTAGTTTTACAAAAACAATATCCTATCTATGTAGTTTCACGCAAGACTTACAATTTAATGGCAAGCCACAGTTGTTATGTCTCTGAAGGTGATTATAATCTACTAGTACTCTTAACAGTTTTTGTCTGCCTCTGCATAAAGCAATAGATACACACTATATTATTATAGTCGTACATTACGTGTATAAACTGCTATGTTCTCCCTATGTTCCGAAGGCGTCTCTATAAAAGTTTGAAAATTCAAAAATAACTCTGCAAACTCAAAGACTTACATATTTCATAAGCTGCCGCAACGTACATAATACTTCAATAAGCTGAATAACTTCCATATTCGTTAAGTGTTACAAATTCTTTTACGGCAAAACTTTGAGAATCTCAGGCGGTAACTTTTAGAAGTTTCCAGAAGTTTCCAGAAGCTTCTTAACTCCAAAAGAGATAGCGACAAGTAGCTGCTGGTAGATGTGTCGTTTTTAAATTATAGTTGAATGAGTTTTTATTCATGTACCGTAACTTTTATGATTTCCTAGACGATTTAGGAAAGGAACGCAGAGAAAATGACAACGTGCCGTTTTGTCTACTTGTTTTATAAAAAAATCTTTTTGTGTTATTGTTCTGCTATAGTATGCTTTCGTTTTGAAAAAGGGAATAAGGCTGTTAAGACAAGTTAATATCATGAAGATGGAAAGAAAGGAAATATTACGCTTACAACAAAAGAACCACACACAGTCGATTTATTTCTATAAAGATTTCCCTAAAATTTGACGAAAATATAGTAATTTTCATTGCAGTGGTACTGAATTTAACATATGATATACATTGCTGTTTAATTAAATTTTTTAATTGAATAGGCTCTTAATACCCATACTATATATATATACTATATACATATACATGTCCATAAATTATAAATACGAAAGTGTGTTTCTTAGTCTCTCTTTCTCGTTAAAACGGAACAACGGATCGATGTGATTTTGGTGCGGAGATAGTTTGAAAGCTGGAGAGTCACGTAGGAAAAGAGTCACATTTCCATGGAAAAACACATTAATAAACAAGCATTATAGATGGCGTTACGGACGCGATAACGGTTTGACGGGTGAACAAAATATTTTTTTTTGGCTATGGACTCGAAACCGCAGGTAACTAGGTTTTTTGTTTAAATAATGATACACTTGCAGCTTAGACGGTAAGTCATATGACAAAGTATCAATGATACCTACATGTCGGATACGTACCAAATACGCAATGGCTAAATTTAAAGTAACTACGTAGTAAGAGACCTCTAAGGTATCTTGTACATTTGACAACTTCAAATGAGTTCACGTCATATCAAATTTCAGCTCGATCGATTCCCTCATTACAGCAAAAGTTACGAGCTATTAAATGTCAAGACGACTTAACTGTTATGTGAATTTGCTACCATTTTTTTTTATTTAGTCCTTCCTCGACTGTTTAACCATTCACTGTACGTGTCAATGTTGCAAATTATTGTCGTGTCGATAGTCTATCAATGAGATATAACTTGAAAATGATTTATTGCGTGTCCGAATTTAACGTGAAAATAACATGTCCACTGAATATTGAATTAATGGACCTGTTTGTAATTACGATGAAAGCTTTCAACAATAAATCTACCGTTATTATACCAGCTTCCTCTTCCATTATATACTAGCAATAAATGTTTAATAAACACTGTTTTGTTATGAAAGTAAAAATCAAATTTTAGGCAAAAGCTACATAGTTGCATATAAAACTAAACAAAATATCCAACACGCCGTAATGATGTCGTTTATTTATTTATTTAATAAGGTCAGATGCGATTATAACAATACAAAATACTTTGTTTTTTAAAGGAGTTATTTCGAAAGCACTAGATGAGCACAACATACAAAGTAAGCAGACATAGAATAAGGAAAAGATAAAGATAAAAGAAGTAAGTAAAAACAAAGTGGTGAAATATAAAGTAAAACTTCAATGTCATAAAACGTCAGCCGAATGATGAAAAAGGGAAAATGCTTATGACAAATAATACAATGACAAAGAAAATACAAGATGTATTTTAGATAGCAGCTAGATAGCCCTTCGACTATGAGGGAGTGCAATTATTGTTTTTCGTTAAGTTTAATTCTACGACACACTACGTTGGACTGTAACATTGGCTAGGTTCTCGAAAATCACAAAAAATCTTATTTTTTATTTAAGAAGTTTACACTTTAGCTCTAGTATTAGTTAACTCAAGTATTAGTTAACTTACTTGATACAGTTAGTTTACAATTACGTCATTTTATTTCAAATAGAACATTTGGCTTTCATTATTTATATTACGTACATATTACGAAAAAGTGGGAGAATTTGCTAGAAAATCGGTTCATATAAACTTACGCGTAGGTACCCAGACCGAATGTTACTGAAGTGTTTGCTTTGTGCACCTATTATCTGTATAAAGCCTTTGTAAAATGTTCCTGAACGCGCCGCTCGAGCCCACGCCCGCTCGCGCCGCGCCGGCCGCCGTGTGCTTGTGACACCTGCTAGATTCAATTTGCTACCGTTTCCCTCGCTTCCCGATCGGTATAGAAAATTACTGATTTTTAAATCTACTTTTACATGTATATTAATATAGATACAATAATATTTAAATGTACAATTATTATTCATTTTTTGTCATTGGCAAAGCTGAAACAGATGATAGCCGCTTCCCATAAGGTAAGCTTGCTAAAATTTACATATTATACCCGAGGAATAAACAGGTGGAACGTTCTACTCGTAAAGATAATTTATATTCTGAAAGTTATATTCGCAAATATTACAACGAAGAGACTACTCGTAATTCTGCACCTCATAATACATTAAAACATAACATTCTAATCCGTGTTTTAAACAAAATATTTATTGAACAAATCTGTGTATGGATTACGGTATAATCACTCTTAAGACAAATATACGACCGCCTTTAATTGTTTGCACTGGCTTATGCCTAACTGGTTATAGATATACACCCCATACTTCTATGAACTGCGACTTGAATGTTTCATGAAAGCAACATGAAAGTTTCCACTTTAATAAACTTTACGACTATAAGATTAAGATTGAATACAGCTTGTCCGTTGCAGGGAATAGGACATTACAATCATATGGTTTTTCACATGGTACCTCGGGGCTTACTGGAAGACCTTCGCCCAAATTAATAAATAAAGTTGCATAAAGCCAGTAGCGACTGATCTACCTTACTACCTTCAATCTGTTTGATTCTAATAGCGCTGAAAGTACAGTGGTTGTTGCATTTTATGGACGTTTATATTCTCACCAAATACAGCTCGATACTATTTTAGTTAGTCGAATATTGTGGCAAAAGCAAGGCATCGACTTCCCTTTCTCGCAGAAACCCTGGGTGGATGAGAGCATGGGGAGGAGACACTCATCTCTAGATTCCAATCCATTTCGCTTAAATATAGCAGCTATTATTTTTTTTATAAGTATTTTTCCAAGACAAGAATGAATATTCGTTTCGGTCGTTTCCATGAATATTTTTTTAACAGCGTTTTCAATTTTACCCATAATAGTCATCCAATAATTCAGACCGTCGAGAATCCGAGAGTAAATCTCCCGAACCTCAAATATTTGTACAATTTGGACTCCGGGTAGCGTTTTCTTCTTTTCATTTTTCTGGAATCGCGGTAAACCATAAGGAACATGCCTTATTCTACTGTCAGTTAATATTAGTTGCGGTTAATTTAAAATAACCGAAGCAAGACAATCATGAGTCTACAGCTGAAAGAAATTCCTCACGAGAACAGTTGAGGATTTTCGATACAGCTGCTTGAAATTCTATTCTTGTCTTTCTCCTTTACTTTAATAACTTTCACCTATCGCTTACCCCTTGTTAGTGAAACAAGATGCTAGAGGATGTTAGATTTGCAAGTGAAATTTGAGTTAGTTGGAAAAAATAAAGGAGCCAGTTTGAGAAGGAATTCTCATTGTTGTAACCTCCTCGAGTGGAGCTCATTTATGCATACGAAAACTTTATTACGCTCTGCATTGAAAGCAGAAAACTGTAACTTAAATTAAGTTCTGCGGTTCTACAACGCAGCTGATGTCCTCCGATATGTTCTGAAGTTCTATGACGCTACGGGACCTCAAATGCAAATATGGCTTGGATTACCATTCAAATTAATATAGGTCGGCTAAACATCTCCTGAACGCAGGTTGGCACTAATTTTTATTTTCGCAAAGTTGCCTAAAGGGACCTGTATGAGCTGAAATATTTCACCCTTATATATCTATTAAAAACGGATATCTCCATACTTTGATAATTAATATGTATCCTAATATTTTTATTCAATAAAAATAACGTGTGTGTACGTCAATCAGCAAACAATATCAAATAAAAAATGTATTTACTTCCGAACAGGATATTTAAGCGAAGCTCAAAATAAAAGAGCTTAAGAGCCCCGAGGATAACAAGATAATAAGCATTGACGACATAAAAGATCTGAGTAGAACAAAATCCTGAACCTTGCGGGCTTGCCTTATACTATTGTCATACAATCTTCTCAATGAAATCGACATGTACAATAGAGTTTTTAGCAATAGATTGGTTTTTAATCAAAACTGTTTTCTAGTAATTATAAAATAGTAGAATATTTGAAATAATGAATTGGCAATATTTTTAAAAGGTTTTACTGTAATCGATTAAGTGGTCAACCAGTATTTATTTACATGTCTATTAAATGAACTTAGGGTATATTTTTAAAATCCCATCCAAATCAAATATTCTAAAAAAATTCACTAGACCTGGCTGGCGATTTTAATACGCTAATGGCAGAGAAAAATGAAGCACAATATTCAATCGAATTTCGGATGAGCTAAACATGAATAGCGTTGCGCATACTTGGTAAGAGCCGGTCCTGTTTATGCCGTATCAGAGAAACAGATAATGGTACTGTGCGAAAAGTAACGGGACCCAAGCGCATTACATTTTCATGACTTATTTGGGATCATCTTTTGGCCAAAGGCGAAGAACACTAATGCCTCTTTTCATGTTCCTAACGAAGTTCGCAAAAGAGCAGAGCTTAATGAAAGAACGAGATTTTCAGAACAAAAGCCACGTGCGCATTGTTCTTTTATTGTTCTTTGTGCGGTCCATTAGAAAGTGCGGTTCGTTCATTTTTTGGGAATCACTGAATGTAATGTACTGACTCTTGGTTTTTCAGTTATGCATTTGGAGGTAATATTGTTTAAGGCTTTATTCTATTATATTTCGCCCCGCCCCCCTTAAACCCTTTGGTTTCAGTTCATATATCTCGTACAGTTAATAATACTTTACAAATTTAAGATTTAATGTAAACTTGAAATGTAATCAAACGTCACGTTCCTGTAGACTCGACGCTCGATCGCAAACAATGGTTGGACGCACGTTTTCAATTTCTCTGCGCTGTTTGGCAAATATTAATATTGTTGCATTCCGTTTGCAACACGTGTGCCATTTCACCTCTATATGACACATTATTTACGTAGGTAGGTATCTTTTAAAATATCGCTCTATCAAGTAATGATTAACATTAACAAGTAACTTTGAAAATAGATTTAATAATTACAATATTTATAGGAATCATAATATGCTTATTAGATTCATGAAACTATGAATTCCAGAGTATTTAAGAACTAGATAACTATTACTTAATGGTAATTGTTAATAAAATACACATATTTGGTTATACAAAATACAATTCCTTAGTTAGAACGTTAGATGATTAATAAATCTGTACAGTGCGCCTAGCAAGTGTTTTAAAAATCTAATTCTATATAAAACGGTTCAATTCGAACTGGCTCGACATATCGCAGTTTTAAGCTATCCGCTTCGCGCGCTGCTTCCTGCCACGAACGTGCATACTGGGAAATAAGTTTCCCTCGAAGCTATTCCTGGGGCACAGCAACTTGGGGCCTTTTAACAATAGCGCAGTATTCAAATACTTGCTACTTAGTAGTGTCAAATACGATTCAATCGACTGAGGAATGTCATATTTGTATCACGTCGACTTCTCTTAATCGTAAAGATAGATGTGAAAATAAACTTAAGATAAGCCAAATAATGTTACATTTGGATTGGTCAGTGCCTAATGTTTGATATAATGTTCCTTTGCTTAAATACTGTATGACAAATGAATAACGTATACATACATATATATAAAAATACTTTTCACCATTTCTCTTTTTGCCGACTAGAATTACGAGCAGGACGTATTCTACTGAAATTATACATAGATGTCCAATCTGCATCCCTACAGACATTATGAGAGTACCCCACGTGGGTTTAAATAAATTTATAGATGACTTTGTATAAAATGTTTCAAGTTCAGGCCGCCTCTCGTTATCGTTAAGAACCATTAACCGCATTAGCACGTGATTCCCATTAAATACAAAATTTACAGTAATTTCTAAGTGTCAAAATTCCATACAAATCCATTTGGAATGAGTAGTTTGTTACGAGTATGTCACACTGAACAGGAAATAACGTATTTTTTTCTGACAAGAAAATTGTTTCGGAAACAATTTATTTGACCTGTAAGTGACAACTCTACTCGTGAAGGACGCACGGTAGTGAATCTATACCAAGACAAGTATTATTTATAAAGAGATTGCGAATGTTTTGAGTTTCTATGTATCTGCAAGATAATCTTTAGAATCACAGAACCAATATAATAAATTCGTTTAACATTTAAAAGGAGGAATATTCCAAATGCTCTAGATAGCTTCCGCTGCGTCAATAGTAGACAAGTTTCACGAAAATAATTTATTTGTAAACGGCATTTTTAAAATATAAAAAGTCAGATATGGCTCAGATATATCGCTCAGGGCTTCAGGCACCTAATAATCTACCTACTGGTGACGTCGCTGGGGGCGCCCATAAAGTATTAGGACGAATATAAATGTATAGACTGTAAATATTGTGACAGAACAACCTAACGCCAGTCTGCATATATACCTACTATATTTATTACAAACTAAGCAGATTTCAACTGGTTAGATACGTAAAAGAAGTGTCCATTTCAGTCATCCCCGGTCTTCGTAAACCAATTTGCAATAGATTCTTGGCACGTTGTTAATATTGTTTAGAAGATAGCGTCGCCACCTGCGGAATTGTATTGTTACTGATTCGATTAAAGACTGTCACTATTGGATGTTATTGCATTTGTAGCACTGGCGGCCTTATAACTTAATAATTCAAAGACTTACAGGCCATACAGACCTTATCACAATAGTTATCTGTATGTGTATGTATAAATTTTGTTATACATATTTGTGTGCCTCTAATGTGCGTTATTCATGTTACTGATAATATTATATCCGTTCGGTATCGTCATGACGATAAGCCATGGGTTATTAAATTACCATATAGAAGGTTTCAGATTTGATTACCAGTCCAATTGATTTCAAAGTTTTGAAATGTTATAATATTTTCTACAAAATGACTTGTTAACTATTCTATATTATTGACTATTATAATTTGAAGCATTATGTACTTATCCCCGTTTTAAATTATATCGCATAATGTAAAGAATTAGCTTTAAATTCTTTTAAAAACTAGCATGTTAAATTATTTCATTGTTAAAAACTCTTGTAAACTTGTAATGTATTTTCATTGGCCGATAATATTTGGCTGTCCATTATTTTTAAAATGCTGACATGAGCGAGTACGTCGTGGCCTATTTACTGAATCAACATTTCATTCGAATCGGAAATACAACCCTTAGTGTACGCTCGTCAAATACATAGGAAACTAGGCTATGTAAATAAACGAGCATTTTTCAGTGACCATTACACTTTGAAAGAGTCTCTCGCATGTCAGCAATCTCGTCTATTTTATGAGATAAAATAACCGGCCAGGTAAACTTTTGCCGTTTATGATTGCAACCGATCTATTTTCATGTATTCGTAACATCTGGAACGAATTACGAAGTTACTAATTAATTCCATACATACATATATTATAAAAACCATTTTGTAACACAAAAATTAGACACTTAGTTAATACTTTACCCCCTACGCAATTAGGACATTTAGAATATTTAAAAAAGTAACATATATAACTGGGAAAGCAAATCTTTTTACAATGAAAATGTATTCTGGGCGTGCATCACAAGCGTTAGCTGTATCACATTGGAATCATACGTTACAATCTTTACAATTAGGAAGACGTTAGAATCTTTATTGTATTTCAGGGCTACATATCAAATCAAACCATCGTTTAGTATCAACTAATAAGCTAGAAGACGAGAAAAACAATTCACAAACATAAAACAAAAGCAAATCGTAAGTTCGACAAACTGTTGGCGGTTTTCATCTTTGTATTCCATTATGCGTCCGCCTCCTGCGGTTATTGGCAGAAAATTGATTCAGTCTTGCCATTTCCATAGAAGCGCAAAATATCCTATGCATTCCAAGTGATTCGATAACTGGCCACGCTCACCCCCTCATAACTAATTTTTTGGATGTTTTAGTGTAGGGCGGCCACTTTATCGAATTTGATCCCACCATTTCTAGTGCCACAGATTAAAAATTATCTACGCCGCGTACTCTGTTCTAATTCACATGTAACTGTCATGACAATTAAACGTTTTTAGTCAATTTTATAGATTAAATAGCTTTTTTTTTCTTTTTTTGTGTGTTTTTCTATATCATCTAAGGCTATTCATTAAAGTTATATAATTTTCTCCGCTAATGTATATACATGTATGTATCACGTGTCTCTGTGTGTTTATATGTGTATGTGAATGTGAATGTATACGTGTGTGTCTGTAGAAGGAATATTTTAACTTCAATTTTGGGTTGAATAACTGTAATAGGAAAAATCTCCTACACAACCGTTATATGCTACGTATAACTAAATTACTATTGTTTCGATGGTATCGTGCGCAAATAACCTTTACCTTCCTAAGGCTTGTCCCATAAAGATGTAGAATATAATTTTGAAACAAGAAACCGTGGTGCGTTTTACTCTGTGCCAACTAAATTTACGGCGGGGTGACTGAAAAGTGATTTGTCGCTAGCCGCGGGCTAAGGAAGCGAAGTTAATTGCACTCGAGTAGGTATCATGGAGTCGACCAATGGGACGGCCCACGCTTATTGGATCGACTGTACTCGTATCTATGTAATGACACGGATCAACTACATTGGGGATAGAAAATAAAAATGAGAGGTTCCATTTACCAAATATAACAACAAAAAATGATTTAGGTATAATAACAGCAACTGGAACAATTTCACACATGGCTATCTGACTCCAAATGAGGCTTAGACACGCCCGTGTAACCGGGTAGCGGATAAAAATAGGTACATATGTACTGAAATACATATTTGCAATTACAATACAATTTGTAAATATGGGTTTTTATACACGCGTCATATATTTACAATATAATAATCATATAACATGCATATTGTATACGAAGTAAAATAATTACCAAACTGTTTATAAATATCGGCGGAGAGCAGTGTTATACTTAATCGTAACGAATACGGCGTCGCTCCGAAACTACGCTAAGCCACGCTACGGACCAAATAAACCAATACCTTTTAAGGCACCAAGTAAAAAGTTAAACGTATCAAGCTGGACCGCTTGTTACGCTGCTGCGCTGGGATATTGGAAACGATCAATTGAGTTAAGCCACGTCGGCAGAGTGCCGACTATGTCCGAAATGTGTGACTTAAGGTTATAAAAATGCATGTGCTGCTGAGACATAGCCGTTACCAGTTTAATAAGGTACTTATACAAAAATTCTAAAAAATAAGAGATGTCGCAGATTTCATTAATATGATGGATATTTCGCTTTATTCTGTTGTATGGACTATACATAATGGCATTCAACTGGTCCAATAGCAACTCACGAAGTAATTCAAGGTAATCAAAACAGTTTTGTACTCGTAAAACTGCCGTATTTATTTGGAAGGGTCAAAACTGAAAATTAATTTTTTAAACTAGTTTAAATATTTTCTACGAGTAACATTTTACCTAAAAGCGTTATTTATCTTCAAATACACATAGTTATATTATAGTAAACGATATTGAGTAAATGACCAGATGTATATCATAATAAAAAATCGATTGAAAATGAACTGAAGTATCGACTACCTTCCAAATATTGTTGTAAATCATGTACAAAAAAGCTATAACCTTTTTAACGTTTTATCGATCATAACAATAACAGCCTATCAATGTCCCCATTTTCCTTCTTCATTGTTCTTGATATAATAAATACAGATATGTACAGAATGTATAATCAAAACAAGATATTTAATTTTAAAGGCGTATTATGAAATTAATCGAATATGGGAGTTGGGGAAAAGGCGCCTACGACGCTATGTTCCTCGCGGCGCCCTTCCCCAATAAGTGTAATTACGACTACACAATATGCTAACTTAAATACTACAACTAAAGAAGTAACATCTTCGATTTACAAACAAACAAACAAACAAATCAACGATTGTGTTATGTTTGCTCCAAACACACCATACGCCGCAGACCAGCTACAATTTGGCCCCAAACCGAAATGTTTACTTACAAAACTGCCAAGTGTCATATGCACTCACTATAAATCTTATTACAAAGGTGTAAAGTTCATATTAAAATATATGTTATGCAATTATAAATCGGTGGTAGTGACTAAAGACCCGAATTTACAAGCGAGGCACAAACCGCTTCCAGAGATAGAATCTTTTTGTTTTATTTGAGAGGAAATGTTTGTCCCGTCCAATTGTTTCTGGCTTGTTTTAAAACCGTTTACCGGTATCTTTATTGAATTTCTATTTGCGAAGACCGGATTGCGTAGGGTTGGAGTGAACAAGGTTTTTTTTTTTTCATTTTACTTTAAAGAATATCAAAGTCCACTCGGTATTTTCGTCGGTCGATCTCTTATACAAGTTAAATTGTAAAAGCTGTAAAGCTTGGCTCACGGTTAAATGGATATTTAGTTACATAACTTCAATATCGGGCAATGCACACGCCTAAAAGTGCACGAGTATTGATTCGATTTAGTCAGTTGAATGTTATAAAACAATTAAATTATAGCAGTTGTTATTTCTCTTTGCTTCGTTACCCATTTTGATAACAAAATTAGATTGACGTTACAGCCATCTGCCGCTGATCGTCATTCCATTTAGGCGCTCCTAAAATTTGTAGTATTCAACTTCATAGAATCTCTTATTTCCAGACACTGGCAAATTATTAAGAAAACGGATGTTTTCATAAAGAATCCTTTGGAAAGCTTTACCGTTAAAACACCATCAGGATTTAATAATTTGGGTTACATATTGATATCCACAGACAAGAGACGCACAAGTACATTGCAATTTCGACTTAATATTAAGTTCCTAACGGTGGCTGATAATCGGATATCTTGATATCCGACTGGCACATCGGTCACTATCATACGAGCATCTCCGCGAATCCACCCTGTGCTATGTTAGAGAAGTACATAGGATTATACGCTTTACCCTCCGAACTTGGAGGGAGAGCCCAGCGCAGCCAACAATTCGCGATACAAAGCACGAAAAAAGATTCTGTCACAGGAACAGATTTTGCCGCAACGAATTATAACAAAAGAAGGAAATGGTCGCGCAGGGTATTAACCCTGAAATGCAGGATTGGAGATACTGTAACGGAAAATGTTAGGAAATAGTGCAAGTACAGATGACACTGATTCTGAAGGTGAGATTTTCTTTTATATATATATGTCTATTTTCATACGGGCACTGATATTTTAATTGCATTGATAGACGTATAAATATAGATACACAGTGAAATAAAAGGATGAGAAATATAACATACATTAATTTTTGTTATATTCTACCACTAAACGTCTTTACAAATATTATTACAAAACAGTAATAAGCATATTTCTCATGATATTTTCATCGTCGTTCATAGTCCCTTTTATTGTCTGATGCTCCAGAGATCAGAGCTACGCTAAGTAACACTTTAGCGATTAATGTTATAGACACACAAAGGAGACCAAAGTTCGGAGACAAACTTGTCCTTGTTCCAACTAATTGAATAGATTACCTAAGGCATGTTAAGTCTATTAACTTAAGGGATTGTGTTATTGAGGTCAATATAAATGTGTGTCCACAATTTGCCTTCATTTTCTTACCTTTTAAGGCGGATTTATTTCTTCATTGAACACACCTGAAACTCCACACTCCACCAGGCCATTCTGATATAAACTGATGTTGTAATATAGATTTTTTTTAAATGGTCCGAAACTTTTGTCGAAATTGAATGAATGTTAAAAATACAAGAGGCGTACAAGCTATTTTTTTAACAAATAGCTACTGCACCTTTCATGAGCGTTTAATAGCAAATATGGATATCCAATTGATGACAGTCTCATCAAAATGTCATTTTTACAGTACTCATTGATTTTAAGCTTAGAAGAATTAATAAATGCTGAGGACTTTTAGGATACTTTCGCAGGACTTATCAGTTTTATGTTGACAAATCTTTGCAGTGAGCGAAAAATATGCCGAAAAATATGATTTATTGTCCGAGTAGCTACTGTGGTCACAGTTCGATTCTAATAGGGCGTAGAAGCTTTCAAGTATTAATGATAGGGAAATTAATCTATGGTTCCACTTGTTCATTACTGTTTTAAGAGTTAGAATCCACGTATGCGGCATTAACTGTTTTGGGTTTCTTTAGTGCTTTTACATAAAACAATTTAGTTTCATTAAGTCTTTTTTTGAACGGAAGGAAATAATTCAAAAGAAATGTGTTTATTTCTTATCGTTAAACTAATGAAGTCCTTTAAATTCAATTATTCTACATAAACGATTATGCAATGTTTCAAAAATACTCAAAAAACTTTTATTAATTGCATAACAAGTATGATAACGTGTATTCCGAAAAACCAAACCCACAATGTACTTACTCTCCATCACAACAATCTCATTGTTAACAAAGTCGGTATCGCAGAAGTGTCTAAACGAATTAGATGAACCCACGTCCCGAGCTGTAAGTGAAGTGCGGTCTGTCAGAGATACAATCAGCTGTTATCTGCCGCATTAAGTGCCATTGTCTCGGGATCCGACTGATGTAAATGGCAAGCACATGCCTGTATTTATTGCTGATAAAACTTCAAACGTGAGATAATGAGACTACGTACATATTGTGATGGAGTACAGGCAAGTAATTTTGATGCTTACTTTCCATTTGCATTATATCTGCGCGTTTACAAAATGTGGGCTTCTGATTGAAAACCTTTTGTGTTTTCATGGTTTAATAAGGATATAGTTCAATGAGACTAGCACTTGCAAAATATTCATAAAAAACAACCTTTCACCTAAGTTATGTAAATTTGATCATATTTTATGATTTAGCTTCAGTCCAATAAATTTCCTTTGTGACCATTGTTCACATTTGAGCAGGCTTTATATTTTATAGTAAAGTTATTTCAATTACTGCACTAAAGCTTCTACCTGAAACTGAATTACTATATTTACTTTAAATAAAACCTCGAAAAATATGCATAAAACATTGTTATACGAGAATAAATTAAATTCCTGTAAACACGCATGTTAGTAATCTTTATTAGTGTAAACTTTCCCCGACGAAGCACTCCCACTAGTCTCATTCGCTTATGAGTTATTGCCACTAATTTGTATCGCGGATTAAACCTTAATACGTTCTCGTATATTATTTTGTTTGGAATATTCAACGTATTCGATATTTGGAGCCGTTCGTGACAGTTAATTGAAATAATAGTGTATATTTCGGAAGAATCGGTGCGCACAATAAAACGTACCCCATACGGTCATATGAATACTACATTTAATTAACATTACATTACCATACGCAATACACTCAGTATACGTTTACCCACGCACGCAATTTAATCTCCCTCTGTATCTAATTTAGATTCGAAACTCGCTTGCAACTTCATTGAGTACGTTCGAAACATGGGCGTTTCAGTGTTGTATTTACCGTATTTCGATAACCTAGGCGTGTAAACCTTATACACTTTCGATTTAACCAAGTGTCCTACTGCGTGTATGTAATTGATAGACGATGATTTACTTATTTACGAACTATTTTTCATTTGTATAACATCAGCCATGTATCATTTTTTTATTTACATATGTTACTTTATTCGTGGGTTTAATTTATCCGGCCAATAAATTTCTATAATAATTTTCATACTACATTCGTTTTCATACTACGTAGACATCGTTACTCGCAGATCGCTGCTGATTGTTGTTACCTCATTATCATGTGAGCACAGCAATTTTGGGGAAATTTAATCGCTTTAAGCTAACATCGGTGTTGACCAAATCGTTGACTACATAGCCGTTTTGCGAATGATTAAACTGCTTGCTTTTTGATGAGACACGTGAAATTGTCAGCAATTTTACGTAGTGGTTGACTTTATCGAGTGGTCGCTATGAGCTTTAGACACTGTGATGAATTATTTTACTTGCTTACTTTAAAAAGTAATGTCGACCCGTGTAGCAACAGAGCTTGTAAAATTTCTAAATGTAAATCAAATCGATAAAAAAAACTTAACATATAAGAAAAAGATAGGTACAAAAAATATGCTAAGATTATGCAGACATATAGGAGTAATAAATCATAGTAGGAATAGGAGTTATGAACTATTAATAAAATTTATATTATAATTGCAGTAATGGAATGTTTAAAAATGATATGCTAAAAATAAATTAAAGTATACAAGCAAAACCGTGACCACGGAAAATCCAGTAGAAATAAAAAAAGAATAAAAACTGTTTGTATTTCGTCGTGCGTACGGATCTATTGGTGCCAGGGTCCTTAAGTCAGGCGTTAGGGTTTTACGACCTCTGTTTATGCTAATATTTCAGTCGATGCTTCGCAGAAGTTACGAGCGACATATTAATTTTCTTGTCGTGACCGGCTCAGGAGCTCGGAGGTAGTTGGTACGTAGATAGGATTTGCATAACACACTTACTTTAATTGAATTAGATAAGACACGAAAACTGATTATAAGAGCGATTGTACACATACCCGTATTAAGTTAGTTAAGTCGATATTTGACGTAAAGAGGTAAAAAAATTTATGTCAATAAGCTTCAGTATTTGTAAAGATTTTTACACCAAATACCTTTTGCAATGCCACGAAAGTGCATTACAACAGTCATGACATTTTCAACAGCGATATCATTTCTTGCGAATCATCCTCTGTAGGTACCTACGGGGAAATACGAGGACCTAATCTCATTTTACAGGAAATAAAACATATAGATTGAAAAAAATATATTTGCTGTACTAAATTATTGCCTAATACTTTCCAATAATTTCGAGCTTTAGACTATTACTATTCAAACTGTTGTAAATTCATGGACATAAATAAAAATATCACCACTTGAACGCGTCTATGCCATTTACCGAATAACTGGACTTAGAGTTTAAATGTATTTAAATCCTTTCATCAAACAATCAGTGCCGACGAATAGCGGGATCAATAGGAATTAAGGACAGGATTGTACCAACTACAACTAGAGACAGTTGGCCGAACAAGTCCGCCCGCTCGCAGATGTCGCCACTACTTATCTGCCTTTGTACACCCGCAGAAAGGATCTTTAAACCAGGAACATCAAAATAACCTTAAACAATTATTTTAATCAAATGAATTAAGACTCGGTTTCCGCTACTTTAAAATTTAGGTAATAAAACAATTATTATTGTTTAATTATTATTATTTTTATTCATATTTGTTAGTGATTTATTAGTTTATTTTATTTTATTATTAAGAACGAATCAACATCTAAGATGGCTATTATGCATTTCCCAACCAACAAGATCTTATCTTGCCCTTAGACAGTCACTGGTGTAATTAGGACAATGCGATTAGGTCCGATGTCGCTAATTACCCGGCGCAATTAGACAAACGAGTACTATTGTATTGCACCTAGACACTACTGAAAATTGTGTCCCTTTTGTGGATTTAATAAAAATTGACATTGCAAATTGATATTTTTTTCATTGATCCAATTATTTGATATAAGTAGGTATATATACATAGTTAACTAGCTTTTGCCCACGACTTCGTCGGCGTAGTAAAGTAACTTTGGGCAGCATTTTAATATTTCAGGACACTTTTATTGCAAATGATACAGATAAAAATGTTGTTTGGTTATTTATAGTGTTTTGTCGTTTATTCGTGTAGATCAGATCTATCTGAACAACTATCTTATCTAACAAACATGAAACAAACTCGGATAGAATTTTGTATGAGACAATTTTTATTTTACGAAGAACATTAACCAAAAAATTCTGTGAACATATCAAAATCATTATAGCAAACAATTTAATATTCGCATAAGTCCGACACAGGTTTCTGTCTCACGTGTCTGTAAGTAGGTACTCGTATGTTCCCACTACGCCGCCGCGCCGCGCCCCGCCAGGCACGCGTCCGCCGCCTCGCCAGTCCTACAAAATGGCGCTTGGCGTGTCCCACACCTCGCAATCCATCATATACAACATTCCCAATAAACAGACAAATAGTAAACATAAGCATATTTATTTTGGTCTTCCATAATAACGTTAATAGTAATTTTCAGCCGCTATTTCATCCCCATGTAGATCGTAATTCAAAAACACTAGATTTTTTAACATTGTTACTTATAGCAAGGATGAATTGGCTAAATACCAAAAATTTATGGATTTATCTTCGACAATGACGAACTTCCATACAAACATTCATCCCCCATTTCAACTCTTTCAGCCCTTTTTTCCCGATAAAAAGTAGCCTGTGTCCCTTCCCATGGTCACAACTATATCTGTACCAAATTTTATTAAAATCGGTTCAATGGTTTAGGCGTGAAAACGTAGCAGACAGAATTAGGCTTTAAGAAAGCCTTGCACTGGCATTTGATCTCCCGAAAATATTTACGGTTAATAATAGCAATATCATTGAACACAGATATATTGTAGTGATGGATTGATTTCGGCCAACGTAAGTTTGATCAAGTGTCCAGAGCCTGATAATGTGCAACTACTTTCCAAAGAATACGAGCTAAAGCTATCGGCTACCATTACTCGCTCGCAAAGCTCGCAGGACAGTTTAAAGAATATACGAGTACAATGCTTAAGAAACGCGCTTAACGTTATTTAAATAAGTAGATATGTATGTATGTACGTGCGACTTAAGGAACTCCAGTAGTTAAATTTCCGGCTTTGTGGTTAAAGATGCCTGAAACACTGCCAGCACGGGAATTCACATTTAACAACCTAACCGTTCTTTTTATATAAAACTATTGAAGCGCTTGTAGGCATACTGTGGTTACAGATTTAAATTAAAAGAAAAAAATCTATTAATTTTGAAGCATAGGTTTATTCAACTTTATTATTCACGTATTTCGTAAAAACATTTTAACTTCAATAGCAACCTCTTCGAATCAAATATCTCTTCATCTTAATTCAATTTGTTAATGTATTGTATGTATGTAATGTTCTGATTTCGATAATATAAAGTGACAAATAAAGTAATTCACAGTAAAAAAAATCACTGCTGTTAGTATCTAATTATTGTTTTAATCCTTCCACAATTAATTTAGACATAGTGTATGTTTATTTGAAAAGAAACTGATTTAATAACCCTAATGCAATATTTTTACTTTATTTCACTTCGGAAAAACTCTGGGAAACGCGATGGATAGATACTATTTTATTGTTTTGTTTGCTTCTAAAATGACTAACGTAACGTTGCTTACTATACCATCGCCCGCGGCTTCCTCTCAAAACAGTTTAAAATCCTGCTTATACAACACAGTTCTTACTTTAGTTATTACTTTACAATTAGTCTTAATTTTGTCTTATCTTAGCCTTTGAGTTTAGCAGTCTTCGTGAGCAAAGGTCAACTTTTACTTTTCAGACTATCTGTTAAAATCACATAGCTAGGAGACCTGTCAAAAATTTTGCAACTCCTTTCGCTTTTACTCAATGTCATTTGGATTTTAAAAAATGTTAACATTTTAAAATAAAAGCAGCCTATGTTAGTCCTTATCACATTAGCATCATCTGCCAGTGAAAGTCCCGTCAAAATCGGTCCAGCCGTTTCAGAGTTTAGCCGGAACAAACAGACAGACAAACAGACCGACGGACGGACGGACAGACAAAAATTGTAAAAAATGTTATTTTGGTATACCTATGTACCGGATTTACATATATATGTATTTAGTAACAAGCGGTTATTTTAATATTACAAACAGACACTCCAATTTTATTTATGAGTATAGATTTAAGATTCGCCAAGCAAACTTGGCGAAGTGGAGTTACGTCTTTAAGTAGAAATTTATAGCCGGAATGACTGAAGTTCTCTTGTTTATTTGTTTGTTCAAATTCTTTCAACTGTCTTGTTTTTTTGAGTTGTCTAGACCATCAATGAGTGCAGTTTTGATAAAAATTGGAAGCTTTCTTTAAAAGATTTTACTACTATTCTTAAAGTACCTACTCTTGAATAAAAAGTAAGTATTAGAAAGAAAGAATAAAGAAAAGTCTTTATTCGCACACATTAAGACAACACGGTGGCAAAAATGAAGGAATCCATCACCCAAAAGTCATTTCTAGCTTTGGTAGTTTAGGCTCTGTTATGATGTCTTTCATATGTAAGTTTTTTCATCTTTATTTAATTAAATTGGTTAACATTGCTAACTAGGCGTATAATTAATTTACTACTCGTCCAATGATTAGAAATTATTAGCCCTATGCGCCGGTTTTACACTAATTACTTCTAATCTACCTCCGTATTAGTGTATGAAGCGAGCGGAGCATCGTGCTAAAAGCTGTACTTCCGTATAGAGTATAAGTTATGATGCCTAGCTATGTAAACAAGGCCCATAATTCCATTTGGACTCGGCCGTTGAAGAGAAGTTATGGGTCAGCTTGCAGTCCCTTGCGCTGCGCTCACACGAATTATCGTTAATCTATTCATGTTTTGATAATTTCTGGTCTTCTTAAGGTTTGCACAGAACAGATATTTGTGTGATAAATATAAATATTTGTTCTGTATTTAGAAATTGGTATTTAAAGTTTATTAGATGTCTGGTCACAATATCCTTGAAGTAGAAAGCAATATTGTGTAATATAATAACTTATTTCTTAACACCGGTAACTCGTATTAGCTAGCGGCACTACCCTTTACAATCACATTCCCGTGCATTGCACAGATTGCCTACATCGGAGGGTGAACCAACAGCGTCAGCGAGGCACCGCGCACATTCCTGAGCGGTTGGCGGGTGTCGCGGCCGCGGGGCGTGCCGCTACCGTCAAAGCTCATTTGCCGGTTCGCTCCACTACTACATGCTCTTAAAATACTGTAGCGTGCTGGTGAGTCACTAATATTTTTCTTATTATTCGTTCGTGCGTCAACGTTCTTCTGTTTTCCGTCTTCTGATTCTCATTCTTCTTTTGTTTTTTCTGCAGTCCTCCACGCATGCTTCTCGACGCCGCAAGGGCGCGCTATTATACGTATATTCACATTTCCATAATTTAATATATATGTTACTGAATATACAGTGGTGAGTGACGAAAAACTTTTACTATCCTCCCCGTCACCCCTACAATACTCATTTGAATTATTTGAATCAATGCACTCATGTTACATACAAAAAGTTTGCTAAATGCTTCGTTGAAGCAAACAATCAATAAATGCAGTAATTAGGCGTTGGACTTTTAATGAAAAAAAAAACATTATATACGTGATAAGAAGGATAAACAACTTTGTTACTGACAGAGATCTGCCTGGTCGAAAATCAAACCGAATAATTTCTGCACAAAGTGAGACAACACCATACTGGTTGCGTAAAAATTAAGGAGCAATTTCGCTATAGCCTTATTTTTTCCACGTCTATCCAATAAATACTTTCACGTTTATAATGGAACTGGACTCATATCCATTCGGGACCGATGGTAAGAGCTGTAGCCCTTCCCACTGCCGGTTACACACTCAGCCAATTTATATTGCGAGAGGGCAATTACGGGCGTTTCCGTCGTTTTCCGCCTAAACGTTATTTGGGAAATTATTTGAACGGCGGACGAGCCTCGCGGCAACATAATCTAGAGATCCGATGCGAGTATACACACGAGTTACCTCGTCACATTTACACGTCGCATCGTCACAAACGTCCGATTGAAGAGCACTCGCTGGCCGGCACTAAATGAGAATTTATAAATGAACAATGGGTTACAAAATCAACTAACCATAACAATGCTATTATCGATATAATAAAATTTCTAGTTTTCGTTTGTCTGAGTTTTTAAACACTCTTACAGATCGGCTGAAACAGATTTCTTTATGATTTTGTTATATTTTTTTGTTTTTGCACTTGTTTCTCTGAACAGGGAGTGTGTACTTAAAAACATAAAAAAATGCAAGTCTTTCATTAGGTAGTGATTCCTTTTATGAATATGTCTTATGAGTCCTTGCAGTCAGCATAGAATGGAATCATTAAATCCTAACAACAATTAGTTGTAAATTAAATTGGTCTCTATAATTTACATATAACAACAAAGTTGTGAAACCAAACCAATGCTCTGCTCACATGGAGGCAACGCGAGGAATATTAATTACACGCGTTTGTAATGCATAAAGGTGCGTTCACACGTGCACGCAATTAGCTGATCAATCAGTCGCGTGGCGTTGATTGCTCGCCGGTAGTTGATTGAATTATTTATAAGAACGATTGAAAACAGAAATTAGGTATCAGATATATGTTGTATACATATTGTAGTTATGTTGATATTGGGATATGTTGTAAAATGATGGTCATAAAAAGACAACAACTTTAACAGATTTTATATTAAAAGCGTAAGTTTACTTTTTAGAATCACTTTTTAAAGAAAACCACTCTGGTTTGCACCGACATAATTGTGTTTTTCTAAGAGGTATGAAGTGCATCGACCCTCGCCTGGCTTTCTTGGTAGATTATGGCTCTACAGTCCACTCATCCATCTGTCCTCGAAACTGAAAAAAAGGATTGTACAACAGTTTCAATTTAATCGTTCAGTTTAGGCGATATGTCTCTTGCACAAAACTGCAACATAAATCTTGACAAGACAGCTGTTTGTTCAATGTATACATGGACTAGTTAAAATTTGTACATTTGGACCGAATCCGGCTGGCATCAATAGCACATAAAGGCGCGCCCACATGTACACCGCAATCAGCTGATCAATCAGTCGCAACGCGTTTGCGGCGTGTACTGACTACTCCCGTAAAGGGAACGTTTACTTACATAAATACCTTGTGGTTCGGTTATTTTTAGAAGGATTTATATTAATAATATCTTAGGACAATTCCCCACACGGGCTGTCTGATTCCAAATTAGCCAACTTAATGTCTGTGTTATGGTAACCAGACAGCTGATAGACATACATACATATACATATATTATATACGTAATACTTATATAGATATTCATATATTTATATATTACTTAGAAGCCTGGCGTGATGGTTATGTACATATGTATGTGTGTGTATGTACGAGTATGTGTGTATACTATCAAACGATTTCATTATACCATGAATAATATATTAACTCTAACGCATAAGTTAGACTGACAACATTTAAATATTACATTCACAGTTTAAAATCTTATAAAATTTATAGAAATACCTAACGTACAAATCGAAGAATGATGGTGGTGTGCAAAAATCATATTGCTAATTCTTAATAGATATTAATCGTCTATGGAATTGTGTTAATTTATAAACTGGTGATAGATTTGTTGAAATGTACCGATATACTGTATGTAATATATCGATGTCGTACGCTGTCTTAACTGTTTAAATTCATAAAGCTTTGTTCACACCACAGCGTTCAGTGTATCACTCAGTTTGAATCCAGTGGCTGTGTGGATACAATAAATCTGATATCGTCTAGCTGAATACGGTTCGGAGTATTTAAATTAATTGGACTTATTACAAAGGTCGCACCTCAACCAGGTGAACTGATGACCTTAAGAAAAGTAAGGCCTCCTGTTCCGTCTTGCAATCTCTTCTAATAGTCCATGGATAGCTGAAGCTTTGCAGAGGGATAATTACTAACGTAGGTACCGGTAGCTGCGATGTTAATTAAACTGAATATACACCAACATATTATGCGGATATATCATTATACTAACTTTGCATAATATCTGCGGTTGGTTAATTGCACATAAGATGTTAATTACTAGGAGGATTCTAGAGCCTAATTAGTTTGTGTGAGGATTGAGAACGACCCATATTACACTACTTATGATTTGGTGTTTGTTGATCGCTAAATGTTCTGTACAAATTATAGGAATATTAATTTGTTTATATGCCATGTTAATGATTTTACTGTACCATATATTACCTTCATATTATATAAACCATTCGTAACAAACATCGTTAACTAGCACTTAGCTTGCGTTGTGATTTGAATTGCGTGATTGCGTTAGATGTGAAAAAAATCATTGAGCATAATCCTTTTAAATATCTATTAAAAATTGCTCATTTTATATAAGAATCATTAATGTTTAAGCTTTTTTATGCTACAACAAAACCGCAATCATTTTCAAACGAAGACATTTTTTTAAATTCACAGTTAATTTCCGACAAGTTATTTTTCCTGACAGTTAATTAATATAACGGAAAACGCCGACAACGCGAAATAATGAAAGCATAACAGCAAAACACCTCTGAGTATTTTCCGTCGCTTCATATTAAAATGCCTGCTCTTGTGATATGCGAAATAATTTTTTTTCACGAAAATCACTCCAACTAAATGACCCGTGATTTACCTTAAGAGTGCCAACCCAGGCAGTTGTTCTACCGTCGGCAAGTACATGTAGAAAACAAATAAAAATTAAAAATAATTATGTTTTACCCTTGTTACATCTGTGAGTTTCATAAATTGATTTTTAATATCATACCAATAAAGTTTAAATTTTTGTATTAATGGGCATCATATTGTCTTTAAAAAGACGATTATATTTTTTCAAATTTTCATCTTCTGAAATGATTATCAATTCATCAAGGTTGCGACGACATGCGTTATTTGGACCAATTTACACCATACTATGTAAATCCAGGATCCGCCTTTGTATTAAAATCACGTAACTAGCGATCAATAAATTTTTCTGGTCGGCAGAATAAGAATACCAGCTGTCGAACATAATATTCATACATAGAATACATACATTGTCTTTGGACAGCCGATGAGTTGTACTTGTATTCACCCACCGCGAATGTTATTCGCTTGTTCGTTCATCGTAAGACTCGAAAGTTGAATATTAAACACAATTCCCGCATATTAAAGTAGATGTTGCAACGTTTTATGAAAACGTATACACCTATCTACGCTTTTATTTTCGTCCTTGTTCATACCAGACGAATAAGTGTGTGACATTGTGACAGCCGGACGAATATAAAATTAAATATTCTTTAAAAATACTCTGTATTAACCATCTACTATTGTTGCAACTCTTAATTGACATTCAAACCTAGATATTCACGAGAAATTTAGCATTGGAGCTTCATTCTAAAATTATAATAATAATAATAATAAATAATAATAATATCTTAGGACAATTCCACACACGGCTATCTGATTCCAAAGTAGGCA
>DWQT01000288.1:0-25213 GCA_018244895.1 Myscelus amystis hages | reverse complement strand
ATTCCAACTTAGTCCTCAGGGGTAGAGGCGCATCTGTGGTCGGCCTGAGATAGGAATCTAATTTTATCTGGGGTCGAATACAAATGTCCATGGGCGGCAGCAGCCACTTACCATCAGGTGGACTGCATGCTCATCTTCTACTTTCATATTATAAAAGAAAAGTATACAAGGTGCGGATGGCAGATGAAAGAAAACGCAAAAATTCGGAATCAACAAAACCTTATATGCACTTAAATTGGCCTTCAAGAAAGGCGATGTCAGAATCTCAATGTACAAACATGTAACTATGTACAATTTATTTTAGATGTTAATATAACATTGATTGTAGGAAACATCAAACAATAATTACAATTCCACAAACCTAAATAGTCAGAACTCCTACTTTATCTTTGCGTATGCGGAGTGAACGCTTTTTGTTTTAGCGCGCGCCGTGTAATGTCGGGAAGGCGTTAGAAACTGACGTCTAAGAATTAACTTTCAGATAGGTTAGAAATTACAAATTTATAAAAAAATACATTCAACTAATCTTACACACATAATACTATTCACATCGAAAGTTTCTTAGTTGAAATCCTATTCTCCTAACATATTCACTTCAGCTAAATTCATAGCTATGATTAGCTCAGATGGTGTACGCTGATGAGATTGTAATAAAACTTTTCCGAATCTCTTATGACAGTTCTTGAAGGTCGACACTACAATAAAGGACTAGAGAATCTAACTGAGTACATGATGCATACATTTGTGAGAATGTTCTCATGTTTGTTATTCTTTCACGTAAAAACTACAGAATGAATTTTACTGAAACTTTACAATAACATAGTTTATACATAAGAATAATAGATAGACTATAATCTATAAAGATTGTGTACTTTGGTCAAAACGTAATGATAAGGGTTAATGTCGTGTGCGCAGCAAAAACTGTGAGTTACACGGATATATACTATGACGGATCCTTATTTTCAATGCTCATTTCAAGTAGATAAACTTTGTATATTAGACTACGTGATTTTGAAAATTATTTTAAAAATAGCGACCAGGCTGACAGCGCGCTACGAAAATTGTATGGTCCGGCGCGCGAAGGGTGGTTGAGCCTGCATTCACGTCATAATACTTTGATAATAAATATTACAATTACACATATATATTTAGTCGAATATTAACTCTGATAATTACAGTGGATACTTGGTGCATCGTTGCCAATGACAATGTCTTTGTTTAAAGGTGAGATATTATCACAATTTGTCTTTCAGAGTCACTCCGTCATCTTACGAGTATAAACAGCTTCATTTCAGTCCATGATATGATTATGCTCTTCATTAACAAAAATCATATTTTCTTCATAGGTGATGACGTAACCGCTGCATCCTTCGGTGTTGCGAGTGCAGTACCATATAGTTTCTGGACCTCTAGACGGACTCGAGCTGTATTGGTAGCCTCTAAACATCAAGAACGCGTTGCCTGTGGGAGAGACGATTGGCGTTATATTTATATTTATCGAAATATGAAAAGTTTAAAAAAGCTACAGTCTTCAAGGGTTATTTATATACATTTAAATCGTCATTTGTTTACAATCTTTATTTCACAATAACAGTGCTTAAGATATGTTCAACCACTTTTTTGTGGTGAACAGTTTACATTTTACATATATCTTATTCTTCACTCTAAATTCTAAAACATTCGGTAACTCTTAAGAGTAAATTAAGTAGGTAAAATTTTCATATTCTTCATATAGAAAACCGTTTATTATCGGAAGCACTGTGGGTAGAATTTATCTTATTTACAATGTAATCAGAAATGTTGAGAAGGATAGTGGCTATGGCTGTCTGTGACGCTAATTATTTCTTCGTCGAACGTGACGATGTTTCCTCGACAACCCTGCGGCCAATGCGTGGAGCACCTCCATTTTATCTTTGGACCTCTTGCAGGCGTCGAGCAGTACGTGTACCCTTTTAGTTTTATCAGAATCTTCCCTTTCTTTGATGTCACGTAACTTACTAAAATCATAATGTTACTCAATAGAAACTTACTAATCAATTATGTTCGAAAATATTTACCCGTATTACAGACTGACTATAAACTTGGAAGTCAAATTCGTATCTTTTATTTAAAACCAATGTTGTGATAACGTAATTTTTATTGTTTTAACTCCTGAACACCAAACTTTATATGTTCATGATTATCCATAATACTAACAATTTCATCTTTAACAGTAATAATGAAAGCGCGGCAACCATGCGAGTTGTGGGTGGAGCAGCGCCATCTTGTTTTTGGCCCATTTTTGGTCCCAGCGTAGTATGTATATCCTTTAAGGTTTATTAAAGTCTTCCCCTTTTGAGAAAGGACGTAAGTCGCTGAAAGCAATAAAAGGTTATATGTTTACTATAATTTTACAAAATGGAAACAAAAACATATAGAGTAAATATGGGAGAAGGGGAAATAAAGACAATTGATATACAGATACAAAATAATTTTAATGACATAAAGTAAGTAGTAAGATCATATTTAATATTATAACCAGCGCGAGATATGGATCTATATTTTATTTTAACATTTCTGAACCTTAAAAAAACATTCATAGAAAAATTTTATTCAAGGTAGGCAATGTATTCGGAGTAACTTAGCGGTAATTATAAATGCCTTAAATGATAATTCTGCTCTTGAGAAAAAGATCATTGCCATTCCGTGAATGTTAAATTTGTCATAATATTTCAAAATCATCATCGGCCAGTGATCCTCTGCTGTTTAGATATTTAAGAAAGGTCTGAGCCAAGGCAAGCCATCAAATTCCCTAGTGTTGCTCTAATGTTTATGATTGTCTTGGACGCTAACTATTTCTTCATTGACCGTGATGATTTTGCCACGACAACCTTGCGACCAGTGAGTGGAACATCGCCAACAAACTTTCGGACCTTTCGAAGGAGTCGAGTTATATGTATATCCGTTCAGTTTTATCAAGGTTTTCCCTTTCTGAGAAGGTATGTAAATAGCTGAAAACAACAAATCATGTCAGAACAAGCAAAGTAGAAACAATAATATCACAGTAAACATAAGGAGAAAAGGGAAGTGGCAAAAAATATGTCCAGTGGGGAATAAGATGTTAATAAATGGATTTAAACACAGGGTTGGTAACAAAATATGTGTTTATATTTTGCAAAAGTGTTTTGTAAGACCCTTTACACGTGACATATTATATAGGTTTGCTGAAAAAAACTTTGCACTAATAAGGTGAGATAAAAATGGTGCAATTTATTTATTTAATTATTCTAGTTCTAGTTCTAGAAGCTTCTGATACTGAGGATGAAACACGACAAATCCTTGTAAATATTTTACATTTTTCGCTCTGCTTTGACGAGCTTTGCTTAAATTTATATGCTATCAAACATTAATCTTTTCGACTTATTACCAGTCTCATTCTATAACATACTATCGACAGCGTTAATATTTTAAACCCGTAGGAAAATGCAACAATTCTTGATGTAGTCTCACAATTGAGTTATAAGTATTGAATTCGTTAGATTCCATTCTTGTAATTTCGCTGTTTCGCTAGCTTCGTTTCACCGTCAAATAAGATACAGATAGAATGTATATAGAGCGTTTATTGTTTTATTGGATGATTGTGGTCGTCTTTCACGCAGACAACTTCGCCGTTCACCGTGGTGATGTACGCCCGGCAGCCGTGCGGCCAGTTGGTGAAACACCGCCAACGCATCTTCGGGCCTCTGGACGGGTTGCTGCAATACGTGTAGCCGTTAAGCTTTATCAATGTCTTCCCTTTCTGTGTTATAATGTATATCGCTGCAATGCAAAGCGTAAATATATTTAGTATGAGTCTCTTCATATGACTTACTGTATTAACAGCGATACACTGTTTCACCTCATCCATCGTACTCAGATATGATAATTCGTATACTGAATTTAATTTATCGTTAGCTACTCTGAATTCAAATTTATTATAGAACGAAGTTGGCCTATCCATATTATCGAAGCAAACTTTTCTCTTAAGAACCTTACTGTTGTGTATAAGAATTATGTAGGTAGAAACAAAATGTTTTATTGTGTTACCCTACAGTTATGCGATATGTATGTCCGGCACTGTACTACCAATAAACGCGTTCCGTGATCGTCCGTCTTTGATTTCATAGCGTCTTACTATAGCAGGTGAGTATACAGCGTTAAACTGCTAATTAATGACGTCGCACAAACATTTTAATTCGCTTATTCGAGGCGACCGTTAATAATAATAATGCTTCTATGTACCACTTGGTTTATACCAGTAATGTTTTCATTTGAGAGGGACAATATTGGTCTTCGAACGATTTCATTCATTTAAAGGTAACTTAAAGCGGCACTTTAATTAATTATAATATAGCTACAAAAACATAACCACATTCCTTCAAAAAACATAATGTGAAAAAACACGCCTTTTTTCGTACGATCACTTTATTAATAAATCCTATTAGAAATTATTTACAAATTAATAAAATTATCGCAAAACAAATGCAAAACCAAAATTGAATGGTAATTATTACAATTTAATAAAATCAAGAGGCATTAGACCCGCTTGCAAAGTAAGTAATTTATTACGTTAATAAATATGTCTACGTCAATATCGTGGGATTTGTTCTTTATTGAATGTCAGGAGCGTTCGTTCGTAGGAGCACAGGTTTGCCGTGGTTATGGTCGTCTTTGATGACCAGTAGCTGGTGACTTAAGGTGACGAGGTGCGCGCGGCAGCCTTGCGTGCAGTGCGTGGAACATCTCCACCTCGTTCTAGGACCTTTAGAAGGGATGGCACAGTATGTGAATCCGTTCAAACGCACCAGTTTTTTCCCTTTTTGAGACGTCACATAGGTAGCTGAAAAGAAATGGTTACTTGGTTATTGATATGCAGTTTGATTAAACGATAGACGATAACGCAAATTTGAGTTACAGCCCTACGGTATAAACCTTTTGAACAATACGCGATTACAACATCTTGATGGAAGTTTGGTGAAAATTTCTTTCTTCTTTTCTTGAGCATTTGAGTATTGCTTCATTCTCTGCTGTATACTCCTTCTCTCGATCCTTAAAGCGAAACAGTTTCAACACTAAGAACGGTACCTGTGAGACTGCAAGTGCCTAAGCCAGCTTTTGTAAAGAAAAACAAAATGTCAATTTTTTTAAAACAAGTATGTATTAATAAAAACGTGCGGAATTACTATGATTGTGTTCATCCTTGAGGAAAATGATTTCTTCGTTCAAAGTGACGATGTACGCCCTGCAACCCTGAGGGTTATGGGTGGAGCATCTCCAACGCACTCTCGGGCCCTTCGACGGAATCGAACGGTACGTGAACCCTCCGACCTTAATCAGCTGTTTCCCTTTTTTAGATGTTACATAAGTAGCTGTAAAAAGATTAAAATTAACAATCAATTACAAATTCCAAACGAGTAATTCATTATCACGTATACGTAGGACATGCTTAGTCCTTCAAAACTGAAGACTAAGGTTCCCGGGGGCGTTTTAGTAGCTAACAACTCCACTTAACCTAGTGTCTCCCCCGAGATACCTTATGAAGATTTCTCCCTATTATAATACTAAAAGAAAAGGCCTTCGAAACAGGCTGACAGCGGTTCGTTGTAAAGTTAACTTTTTATACGAATATCTAAAGTAAAGCCTTATAGACATACATAGAACTATAAAAAATATTTTTATGCAGTTTACACGCAAGCGAGCCGTAAATGAAATAATAAACTCATTCTTATTACAATTTTTTTTATAACATTAATATGAAAATTACATTACATTTGTTTCGACACAATATTCGTTTATAGTGGTTGCTGTTAAGTTACATTAAATAAGAGTCGAATTAATAATAAAAACATTATCTTGGGATCACTTCACGACATTATTCGTAAACTGATACTAGCGATTGTAGGTTCGATTCCAACACAAAACCTGTGCGATTAGCATGCATATTTAATTTGTTTTATGAGCTTACAAACCTGACAGTGCTCCGTTTCTTAGAAACTAAAACCAAAAGTACTTATACTAAAAGAACTTAAAGAACTTAACCATTAAATCCTATCATTATTATCACTGGAGCAGAGAACAGAAAAAGGTGTTCAATTTTTCTCTGAAAATGTACACCGCATCATTTAAAACGACTGGAACGAGATTTGGCAGGATGATCGTGTTTTCCTGTCGCAGCTATGATGATCTCATCCACGGTGTACACGGCAGCCAGACACCCCACGTGCTGGTGGGTTGAACACTTCCACCTCACTTTTAACCCGGTCCGCGGAGTGGCGGAGTACGTGTAACCATTGAGGAGGATCATCTTCTTCCCCTTCTGTGATACCACGTACTTAGCTAGAACAAGAGTTGCAATGTAGATTCTGAAGTACCGACAAACCTCTGGCGACCGGCGCGTGCCATCATCATGTTGAGGAAATCCACTCGTTAAGTTTTCTCGACGATCCACTTACTTTCTGTCGGTAAAGTTGTACTTTCAGTTCCGGGACTCGATTCCCTTGCGAAATTGTATACGTTCTGAATACCCGGACGGGTCATTATTTTTTTGGGCGGATCGTGTTGGTGCTGACGGACCTTTTTCACGACGGAGTCCTTTTTCAAGTACAGGAGCGCTCTGCAGCCTTTCGCGTGGTGGGAAGAGCAATACCAGCGGGTGACAGGCTGTCCCTTTCTATGGGGACATAAGGAGAATCTGTAGCCTGCCAGCCAGATCTGACGTTTACCGCTCGCGGTAACCACGAACACCGGATCTGGGAAATGGTTTCAATACCTTCAAGATTGTGAACACCACATTCAAATTTAAATGTAAACAATTGTATTCATCGTGCAGTATGTACATAATATGTTATTAATAAAATGTTTCAGATTGGTGACCCAAAATGTAACTACTTATCAATACTTATGAGTAGTATGAAGTGTTTATTAACACGCATGTTATTTATAATACTATAAAAGCAATCTTACATCTAATTTGTAGGAAAACAGCTGTTGTTTTTTTTTTAAAATACATTTATTTTAAATTCTTTACACTCCAATTAATCCTAAGATAATAATTATAAGGTCTAACAAAAAATCTTGAAATAAATGCCTAAAATGATACATTGAACTTGTCATCTAAAAATATCCAGATGTAAATTGTGATAAGTAACGTAAGTAACTATACCTTTGGGGTCATTATCTGGGCGCAGTACTTTCCCCACATACTCGAACATTAAGAGAATAACTGTATTTGAATCTTGACTAGCGGCACCTTGGCGCCCGATAATAATAATAATGTATTAGAAAATCTTTAAACAAGACCATCTGATTGCAAATTGAATAAACTACTTTTTTACATATTCTACCTAACAGTAGTAGTATAGATAATTTTATATGCATGAAGAATGTTAGTAAAATATTATTCCCGAGAATCGAATCTGCACCCACTCGTTATCAATGATTGTGATATGGTTTAGAGCATACGAGAACATCGTCCAAAGTGTACACCACCGCTTTGCAGCCCTTGTGGTAGTTCGGACAGTACCATCGGATTTTGAACGAGTTATCAGCAACTTGTCTACAAAAATGCACTCTGTATAAATACTGTTCGTATTTCAATACACGCTTGCCTCTTGAATCTAGCAGAAACGTTATCTCATCTGCGAAAGAGAAAAGAAAATTATACTTTTAATCACTAAAAATGTATTTTCGACGTCCTATCTCACTAGAATTACATTGGCAGACATTACTCAACTTGGATTTATTACTAAATGTGTCTTTAAAAACACATAAAGACACATGAATGTTCGTCGTTTATCTGCAGTTTAATGCCTCGGCTATATTCTCGCTTACAAATCCTTTAAATCTAAATATTAAATGAAAGTTTCGAAAATATCTTTCCCACTCGTACACCTTTATTGAAACTTGACTTAACTAAATGAACTATACATGATAGATCAAATCATCTTTACATTTATTTATATTTATATATACTTATTTCTAGATGATTACATTTTTTTAATAAGTAACAATTATTTCCATTGAATATGGACGTAATTTTTAAATCAATTGAAACAACTCGAAGTCGGTCAATGGTTGTTATGGATGGTTTTGGCTGACACGATGACGTCATCGACGGTGTAAACGACCGCCTTGCAGCCGCGGTAGTACTGCTGGCAGTACCACCTCACCTTCACGCACGAGTCTGCGATGCGCCGCGAGCGATGCACGGAGTAAAAGAACCCGTTGAGAGTCAGCATCCGATTGCCTCTCTTCCCGTACACATATTTCGCGTTAACTGAAATAACGTTTCGTATATGATATATGAACCATACAGAGTAATTTTGGATTACAAACAATTCTATAAAGACAATACGAATTCTCAAAACGAAGGTAATTGTCGTATTTTTGTCTATCTCTATCTCTGGACATGACAATTAAAGATAAACAACTATAGAAGTTAAGAAATGGGTTAAAATACAATATTCATAAGACATATGTTTTTTATTTAACTTTTTATTGTATTAATAACTATGTAGATTCATAATATTATTATCTATATATAATACATGAAGAGCCTTGCTGTATGTGCCCCTGTTTGAGCATTTTGTGCGGCCAGAGGAATTTGAGCTTTGGCAAAGTTATGATTCACATGGGGAACGAATGCAGACAACAAAGATGTAGATTTTCAAATAACTCGAAAATAAAAATTAAAAAAAAAATACAAAATCTTTGCTAATAATATAAAGCTGAAGAGTTTGTTTGATTGTTTGAACGCGCTAATCTCAGGAAATATTGGGCGGATTTGAAAAATTCTTTCAGTGTTAGATAGCTCATTTATCGAGGAAGGCTACCGGCTACAGGCTCGCATGCATTGCTATTCAGAATTTCATAATGGCAATTCGTAAAAATGTAGTATATAAATTTAGATATTCCAAGGATAGCAGGAAATTTCACGGTATAGGGAAAGGGGAATTGTTTTATCCATCCGGTCCATGGTTGTGGCAGGTGTTGCCGCTGACGTAGCAGTCGTCTATCGTGTATATGACAGCTCGGCAACCCTTCGAGTTCCACGAGCATCGCCACCTGAACTTTCTGACGCCGCCCGCTACGGGGCGGCTGTAATGCACCGAGTAGAAGTACCCGGCCAGCTTCAACAGGCGATATCCTTTCTTTCCCATCACGTATTCGATAACTGGAACAATATTATCTGTCTAAACCAATAATCAAGAAATAATTAAATGTTTAACGAACAATTTTTAATCAAGAAACGAAGAATCATTTAATACTAATGTTACATATAGTCATGTAACATTAGTAGTAACACCTATAGTAATGTGCTTGCTACAATAATTCCGTTCAATAAGTTTGATGTATCTATTTCATTTCAATGTATGCCAAATGATGGATTGTTGAAAGTGAAATTTAATGTCGAAAAACTACTGTTACAAACACGCATTTTGGTTGTTCCTGTGTTGGCTTGTCTGTTTAGACTTATGTTCAAAATGACTGAACCGATTTCAATAGAACTTACAAACAGATAAAGAAGTTTCTAGAACACAACGCGAATATCGACGTTTATAATTGCTATTTCCGAAAAAAAATCAAAGTGTGTATAAAAATTTATATGTAATTTCATCGAATACATGAGTGTACCTGGTATTTTTAAACTACACAATGTGTACAACATGACTGTCATGTTTGATATATCGATATATTTAATTTACTGCATAATTTACACATACATTAACGAAATAAAGCAGTATACTTCGTGTAACTTTTTAACAAAACTCCATTTGTAAATAAAGTAGGCACCGATTATCATTACTTATATATTACATTTATTGAAGCAATTATTTAAGAAGTAAAAAGTTATAAGAGCGTATTTAAACGGGCCGATATTATTATATATTTTATATAACTATACATTCACGGATTAATTTTCAAGAATTAGTACCATGATTAGTAGATATTCAATTGTAGAGTCAATTTTCTCTGCTTTCAAAATTTGCATTATATACTAAATAAATCAACGAGTATTAATACAGCTATTCATTGATGCGTGTGCTGGGATTTGACAGCAACGATAATATCGCCCACGGTATGTATAGCCGCTTTGCAAGAGAACACGTTGTGGTAGCTACAGCGCCATCTGTTCTTTTGACAACTACCCACTTGTCGGGTGAGATGCAGCGAGTACACGAACCCGTTGGATTTCAACAGCCTCGTCCCCTTCCTGCTCAGCACGTATGTGGCTGTTAAAAAACATATTACATATAATTTATTCGTAAATAATTAATGATTGTAGAGAGTCAAATATTTTGTCGGTATAAGGGTAAAAAAAAGGATTTTTTAAAATGATTACTATAACAATACGATTAAATATGTGTTTAAGTTTTTTATTATTACAATTATAAACAGGAGTCCATAAAATCAAGCATTCATTACGGCTGTCTTACGTAATATTATAAATGATATTTAAATTATATTTAAATACTAATTACGTTAGCGAGATCATCATATATTTGTACTTAAATCAGGTAAAATACAATTTATACAAGTTTAGTTACTTTACAAGTTATATTTATAAAGAAACAGTAAAAGAAACATGAAGGTGAAATTAAAATATTTTGCTGAATTTTTTACACTCATTATTATTACACGTATTTTTGAGTAGGACATTTTCACAACTCATTAAAATATATACTGTATATTCTTTATTATAATTTTTATTAATGGAACACCACAACAACTTTAATCAGAAAATGAAATAAATCAAACGGGTAATCTTTATCTTTATTTTTTTTCACGAGTTTAAAAATAAGAATTTATTTTCTTCTACTTGAAATAAGACATAAATTCAGATAGCTGTCAAAAGTCAAATATTCATTGAAATAAAAAAAAGACCTGGTATGGATAATGTTTACACACTTGAATTACGTTTAGAATAATTCGAGTATATTGATGTTGGTAAATGGAACAATGTCTTTACACTGCCATATAAGCGATATGTTTGAAACAACAAATTTTATATCTGGCATTACCCAAACCAAAGTTACGAGGCATCAAAAATACGACGAAACGTTTCGAGAAAAGGTAGGTAGTGCCCTTGCGCTTCGCTTGGCTCGTCTCGGCGGGCCACTGCCGTGGCCCCAGATGTATTAAACACGATCAGTGTAGCTTTCATTACTTTCACGGACATGTAAATAGCAAGGGAACAAAGTAATTAAATATTACATGAGCAAATGGTAATCGATTTCCTCCTATTGCTCACTGTCGTAACGAATTAAGTGTATGAGACAGCAATTCGTATAACACGTCAGTGTTGGTGAACTGATCTGAAAACATGTGGGAGGTGACTGGTGGTGAATTTATACTAAAAGCTAACGATTATACCACATTAACTGACCTCTTAGTCTAGTGGTTAAAGATGTTGCCGGAAACCGGAGGTTTGGGTTCGATTATCGCCCAGGCCGAACATTTGTATGATTAGTACATATATTTGTTCAGCATCTACGTGTAATAAAAATACATGTCAAAGTATATGGTATGTACTAAATATGTATGTATATGTTTTATCAGCTGTCCGGTTACCATGAAACAGACGTTTTGTCTAAACCTGAATCAGACAGCCGTGTGTGGAATTGACACTATTATTACAGAGCTATAACGGTGAAGGAACAGATCGTGAGGAAACCTGCGCACCTTAGAGATGTTATAAAGTGTACTCGTATAATAGTTTCTAAACTGGTGGACTATGGCCAAAATCTCTCTCACTATGAGCGGACACCCGGTTCAGCAATGGACCACTAAAAGGGTGCAAAACAAAAAAAATATACAGCTTTTGATGAAAAACTTATCAAGCGAGTTTGCATATAAGCAAATAATGTTAGATCTATTATTAGTATCATGATAATATAAGTTACGGTTCGGTGGCGACGGCGCGGTGTGTTCATTCATGCTCGCGGCCCACGCGCCACCCCACGCCGCCCAGCAGCGCCACCCGCCACCGCCCGCGCCCACTCCTCGCTCAGCCTCCGTTCACACTCGCAGTTATAAGCCTCACGCTGGCGGTTATTAACTGCTCGCAAATAATAAGGACGTTACTACACAAACGACTGCAGAGCTTTTCCCGGAAATAAGTAACGTAGCATGACGACTGATAATGAGCAGCTTTTAAATTGTATATGGATTTATAGAGTGGGAAAAGTATTGTAATTGTTTTATAATAATGATCAGGACTATTTCAACCACGACTCTCCGATATACGTCAGACAATGGGATGCCAGTTTTAAAAAGCTTCTATGGCGCACAGCAAAGTACTGAGTTTATTATTTGCGTTTATTAATTGCACAATTTATAAAATAAACGAATGAATTTCTACTTAAAATCTTTGGACATTTGTCAAATTTGTTTGGGATATAACAAAGATTTTTTTAGAAGATTACATTGACGTGGGCGATGACTGCTACGCATCATTTGGCCTGTATAATACCGCTTTTGTATCAAGCAATATAAAGTAATGAAAGATTGCAATGATTTTGTTTATTTATTTAACGATTTAAAACATCGGAACATGTACATACATACATACATGTGCGAGACACATTAAATTTTTCGAGATAGATTCTCTTAGTCTATTATTGAGATCTTTCCAAGCAGTCACCAAGACAAAAACTGAACAGATGACAATGCATTAATCTACATACTTTTCGTTGAATAGCGAATATGTAGTTTTAAGTTATATTTGCCGCTACTTTGCTCAACACGATGTAGCCGCCTTGAGTCCGTGAATGTTATGCAAAAGATACAAATCCGATTCAAATCGCGTAGCGGGACCCGACCATTCTTATTTTCTACAGCTGCTATTGAATATAATTATGCAAATAATCCTCAATTCGTTACAAATCTCCCCAGTAGCGTTTTATGAATGGCGGTCAGTGGGAGGGGCTAGGAGGCGACCCCTACACCCTACTTCACGTGTCAAAGCATAACACCGACACACGACCTTCCATAATTTCGTTATATTAGTCTAAAAATAATATCAGAACAGTTGGACATATTCAAAATTCACTCAATTATGTTTGTGAATAAGATACGTAATGGTACTACATTGAAACATAATTATCTATTGAAAATACAAGATATTGAAATAAGGTTTGATATGGGGGATTCATTTTAATGAAGGCTTATTGAGATAAGCAGAATATTACCTCCAATGAAAAGCTTTCAAAGCCCCTTTGATTAAATCTAGTAAATACTTATTTTTGCATAAGTAACGTGAAGACTTATGAAATATAATTTTATATATGGTGTTTTAGTTAAAATATATTATTGAAATTATATCGAAATATTATAAAAGTGACAGTAATGCAATGAACAAGTATTATATGTCCACCTACGGTGCACGGCTATGGATAATATACGGTTTGTTGTCGAACAAGTGTTTCAGTACAGCTGTCTGTTCATTCATTAAGAGCTTAAGTACAAAAACATGAGCGTCGTACAATTAATAGTTTCGTTCTGTAGTGACTCCGCGTTTACAAACCAATTGGCGGTTGGAGCGACTGGCGGTGGGCTCGCTACTAAAAGCATAGCCAACTAGATCAATGACTAAGTTTTAAGAAGAGTTTTTTTTTAATATATTATAATGACTAAGTCAGATTACATTTAGGGTTTTGTTCTATTGAACCAGTTTTCTTCAATATGAAGGTTTTTTGTAATATTAAAAGCTCATAATATATTTAATGTTCTAAATATAAAAACGCTAATTTACTCTACTAGTTCATTTTGGCATCGAATATATATAATAAATATGTTTATTTGCATTAATACACCTACATGTGATCTTAATTAAACACATGCTGAAGAATTCTCCACAATATTATCTACCCAGTCGAAAATTATGAGGTAACAAACATAAAAAAATACAATCGAATTGAGTACCTCCTCCTTTTTGAAGTCGGTCAAAAAATACAGTCGAATGGAATATCTCCTCCTTTTTGAAGTCGGTAAAAATATTAAGGTGCAGATATCAGTGACACATCTGTATAGTGATTGATCTAGAGAGCTCGTGAGCCTACACTAGTACTACGTCGTTCGGAGAGATCGGAGGATGGTGGCGGCAGTGGGCGACGCGTAGGTAGCGGCGGAGGCGACTCGGCAGCCACTCTGCATGCGTACACTGATTTAACTAAAGCGAAATGTTCTCGCGTTTGGTAATTATTGTTTACTAGTAGCCTTTACCCGCGGCTTCGGACGCTTTAAATTCGAAGTAAAACAATTCCCATTTCCTATACCGTGAAAGTTTCCTATTATCTTTGGAATATCTAAATTAAGAATTATTGCCGTTAAGAAATTCTGAATTGCAACGCGTGCGAATCCGCGGACAAAAGCTAGTTATACATGTAAACCTTCCTCTTGAATCACTCTGTCTATTTATTTTTTTAAAACGCATAAAAATTCGTTGCGTAGTTTTAACGATCTACGCATATGTATTATGTACATAGGGACAGGAAGCGAAAGCGACTTTGTTATTGAAAGATATTGAAATCGCTGTGACGTCATCTTTCACATATATTTTGACCTCTGTTATATATCTACATGCAACATATAGTTTTTTACAATACAATAGTTATAGCAACGAATGAAAAGTTTTTCTTACCCACAACGCAATTGAATTTGACACAAATTAGATGCCTGATTTGTTTGATATTTATTTCGCTTGGTGAGCGAAATGTTGGGCACATAACATACTCGTATGTTAACTGTTATTAATTTTTATTTGTGTTATCGTAGTACAAAGAACATACTTTGAAGAACATGCTTTATAAGCAAAAACGAGCTGGAAGTCGCTCCAGACCTATTCGCAGAGCCTAGCATTACACACTCTACAAAATTGTTCGAAAATTTCCAAACATATACCCAGTGATCTGTTATATACGACAATGTATCATAACAAAATGAGCTTCCATTTAAAGCTGTATGTATCGACGATTTGCTGTCCCCGAGGATTAAAGTGGGAGGACTCGTTGTGAAAGCTGCTTTTGAACATATATTTAGCTACTTGCCGGATATTCTATCGAACTGCTAGAAATTTGCACGGCTACTCGCTGTCACTTTGCAAAAGCCTCCGCTGATTCGAGCTTACAATTACGAGTGCTTTAAATTGAATTTTAATGTAAACATATTAGAGTTTGTGATTCAACTCAGGCAACATACGGAGCTACGTACCTACATAGTTGCCTAGTCCGCAGTAAAGTAGGTATTAAGTATTAATTGTTTTATTTCAATTGTTCGCTAATAAATGAATGTGGCGAAAATATGGTAACACATGTACGACATTAAATAGATAGATGCTCATAATAAGTTGACCAAGTTAACCTGTAATTAGCTGTTTTTCTAGCGATGGATACAATTCCACCGAGGATAATGTAATTAAGCTAAAATTTAATTATACGTAACCATAATAATAAAATAAGTACCAGACAATTTAGAATAACGATTACTAGGTACGATGACGACCTACCGCATTATGGGTTCGATTTCCGGCCGGCAAACTGTAATTAATGTTAAATTCCTTTTTTGTCTGGGTGATTATGTACTCGTGGAACTTCTAGCACTTACGAGTGAGTACGTTATACGCTCTGTAACGTCTTATTGTATATTTTTATATGTCTATTTATTGCTAATCTCGTTGGAGATAATAATTTAAAACTATGCTGACGGTTCCCATACTATCTGCAAGTTATCGATTAAATATTTTTGTACGTTAAATTCAACGTAGGAAATAGACTGTGGGCTATCGTTTGCATTCGCGCACTGTCGTGTCTGGTCGGTCGGAGTCGGGTGGCGTCGGGCGAGGTCGGGCGAGGTCGGGCGGGGTCGGGCGCCGTCGGCTGCGCGTGCGACGTTCTCGGCCCCGCAGGAAACAGGAAGTGGACTAACCGCGGGCTTCCGCTCCCATTCGCCGTCGCTCGCCGCTCGCCGGACGCGCACTGTTTCATTCACTGCGCGGTGTCGACGGTGTATTTTATGCCATTGAAGTAATATTATCTAGTTGCTAGTAAAGACGGAAATGAGCGTAACACGATGATATTTGTGAGCAGCTCTTGCTTTGGAATGATATAATTACCCGTTTGAATGGTCTTTACGCTTGTGCTATACACTCGATTTTATCTACTATCAGTTCCATGTTATGTTTGACTCAAAATAAAAGTTTGATTTTTTAAACAATTTTCCAAGGGACACAGATTATTTTCATTAAATTTTGGTTAACAAATTCGCAACATTAATACGGCGTAAAGTAAATATCTTTCTTAATTAGGTTTTTATAAATCTATAGATATGTGGTAACCTAAAACTTTGTAAAATCAGAGATATTTCTGACGTCACAGTGAGCTAACAATAGTGAATAATCTAAACCAGTGGTTCCCAAATTGGTCGGGTCGGTCAGTTGTCAGGGGTCGACGTAAATTATATAAATTTACATTTCTACCCCTATTAATTAACACAAGTCCTTATTTGGAACTTTTAAGATGCTCTGCTGTCTTACTAGGAATACCTTGTCTATAGGTATATGTATTTTGCTACATTTTGATGAGGAAATGATGACAAATTTTCTCACTTACAACTTTCTTACAACTAATCGCAAAGTTTTTTAATTGAAAATATTTTGTGTCAATAGGCCAAAAACTAGACAAGATTTTAAAAGTAATTTGGCTGTATCTGAGGTGTCGGTTCATTTTAAAAAAAGGATCTTGTGCCCGAAGTACTTTGGGAATCCCTGATCTGAACGTTGGTGACAAACAGTCCGTGACGTCACGGGTCGTAGGCGGGAGTGATTTAATGAGAGCGAGGGTTAGTGGGGAACTCAATGAGTTCCTTACGTCACACTTGCCTCAATCCGCCTGTTTATATGCATTTACACTCACGGCACGTGTAACTTAGATAAATATGGGCAAGTTAAATTTGGAACGAAATTTTCAAAACTTTACTTTGGGGGAAATTTAGTCTCTGTTTACCTTTACATCAAACTTACTGGATACATCACAACCGTACATTTGCTATCAAATCATTCACATTGAAAATACGTCCATATTACTTTATGCCTGACAGAACGAATACTTTACAAGAATAGAAGAAATACCTGTACAGCCATAAATTATAAACGTCAGTGTAAGTAAACAGCTAAGTCTTAAATAAGGATACACTTCTCAAATTTACGTGGGTAGACTGAAATGTGCTTAGAAATCATTTAAACCATAGTAAAACTTCTAGAGTTCTATTGGGATGGCAACACAGCGGGCTCTATTGCAGCTACGCTCCCATACGTGCCAACTATTATTCGTATTACTTTGCGTTTGCAGCTATGGTACTGCGGAAGCATCAATGAAACGCCGCTTCATTCTTACTCCACTTCCGCTAGCTATCCCATTCGCACACTGTTAAAATGTACCAGCAAAACAGAGATAGGATGAGTCTCCTAGCTCGCTCTGTGATAAAACCATTTCATTGATTGTGAAAGTCGTTGGATTCAGCTGTTTTAGTCCGTGTGGATTTAAATATCAACTGATATTTGTTTTTGTGCCCGCACTACACACGTTACGTACAAACACCTGTAATAAATAATGACTCACCTTCGTCAGGTGAATGTTTACTTTATTTTACATACGGGCGTACGTTAGCAAGTTAATTAGTGGGAATGTACATATTTAGAAGCAAAATAATCCACGATTAAGTACAGGCGACTGATTTTTATAGTAAGTTTTTTTTCACTAAGTTATATTTCAAAAATACTATTGTAAATCAATAAATGGGTAAAAACATTTTTAAAATCAGGTTTACTACACCATATTGGATTTTGAGTGACGACAAACGACATTATATTTTTCGTATTTTTCTGATCAAATCCTTTAATTTGATATCTATATTATGGAAGTGTATAAAAAGTGGGCCGCCATTTTGGGGCGTTCGCCATATTGGATTTATAATGACGTCACTAAGTTAACCATGCAGTAGCGACTAAATCAAATCTGTATGTAAAATACTAGCACAATCGTTTGGGGTCAACTGGTTTATCATACAGTAGCAATATTTGACACACACTACCGAAATAAAAAGGCTAGTAACAATCAATCATTTCCTTAGTTACTCCGCAGGTACGAGTATATTATTAGTATAGTATATTAATCTGCACTGGGCTGTTCAACGTGGAAGTATTAATGTAAATCGAGCTCACATTTCTTTTTATACGTAATCGTCTTACTAAGCTTTAATTGCAGCCGCCCGAGAGGAAGCACTAAGTAGGAAATAATAATTGACGCAAACAGGGAACATTCGTATCCGGCGCGAGCGGAAGTAACGCCATACGCCTCGGCGGGGGAAGTGAGCCCCTTTATTTTCCCTCTTGAATGAGCGGCCGCGCGCTCCTTCATTCACGCGAGCGTGGGAGAATTTCGAGGCCGGAATCGGCATGTGCTCGCTACATAGCAACTTTTGTAGCCACTGGCTTACTTAGATACCCCTTTCTAGCTCCAATGAGCTTACCGTTACTTATTTTTGTAAAAACATATTCTTATACATTATATAACTCCGGGATAAAAAGTAGCCAATGTGTTATTCTGTGTCTTCAGCTACCTACATACCAAATGTCATCGTAATCGGTTCAGTATTATTCGCGTGAAAGAGTAACAAAGATCCATACTCACAAACTTTCGCATTTATAATATTAATAGGATTTATAGTGTTTATAAATGAATTGTGCGGAAAAGAGGTAGATTGCTTTCTCATAATACACGTCTTTTTATTACCGATAACTTGTAATTTATGTACGTAATAGTTGGACTTCGATTTAATTCGTTGAAAGCAGTTTTTGCATGGCTCCACTTTTGTAAAGTCTGTATACATTCCATGAAGCTAATCGGATATCCTTATTAATAGTCGTCGGTCGTCGTTAATGGTATCTGATCGTATACTTTCTTTAATCAGTTTCTTTCTTAACTGTTCAAATTTTACGTGGACGAATTGTCGCCTATCACACAACCCCCAGAGTCAACTCCCTTATCTACTACCTTAGGTAGCTAGGTAACACAGCGGTAGGCCTAACGCGAAATTTTTAATTCTATTTTCATTATATACTCTTCTAGATGTATGAGGTAGGAACTGATTTATTTATTCCACTGACAGAGATTTTCCAGCGCCGATCGCAACCCATTTTAAGCTTTTAACTTCGTATGAACAACGTGGAAACTTGTCAAAGCTGGCTTATTTACATTTAAAAACTATTTGATAAGAAATAATAAAATTATTTCAGTATTTAACACTATATTCTATTTTCATAACGTGAGACAAGAAAACAATTATTCTAAAGTGTTAACATATATGTCATGTTTATTTCTGATACGTAATGATGTTTTGGAAAACCGAACTGATGAAATTCTATTAATTAATGAATTGATTTGTTCAACCGGTTCTGCAGCGTTGCTGGAAGTTTTATTTTAGAAAAAAATATAGAGTTGACTCTGAAAAGATGCAATCAGCCTCGTAATTTGTGCTTGCAAATGTTGCAAGAATTAATAATGAATGCGGCTACCTGTCGTATTTGGTATTCGTAGTGGCATTAACATTGAAGCCGGTTCACGATCTAGTTCTCCATATATTCCGTGGTGGAATCGTGGCCAGTAAATACCTACGTTATGCGCCCGAGCCTGGGAAAACGCACGTAAACACGACCAGTCTTTTTTATTCCCAGTTCACTTCCTACACAATTGCACCGCGTTTTATGTGCAACGTCGAATAACATTAAATAACCGCATAATTGTTATTTGTTAGGAAGAATCTATTTAATTTCAGTCGCTAAGTAAGCTATGGTAATATTTAAGAACAAACATTTACATGTTTCCGAACGCATAATTTTGAATCGTGGAAATTTTATGCATACCTATAGTAAAGTTAAAAGTTATGTATCTACTATATTGTGTACTGAACGGATACCTTAAATCACAAAAATATTATCAAACTTTTTTTTTATTGCAGTAAATAATTTAAAATTGTACCAACGAACGTTAAATTAATTGAAAATTTTTGTGAGAAATTGAGACATTGGTGGGAAGCTGTTCCATTTGTGAATTATTTCGAGTTAAGTAGCATTAGTTCTTTAAATAAACCGAATCTACACAAGGTATGCAAAGCACCTGATTAATAATACATTAAAAAAAATATAATGGAACAACCTACAAAAATTGGCAAGATTATCTATGGAAATTGCTTATAATGTTACGAAAAAACATGCTTATTTAAAGTGTGGGTCGATTCAACTACAGACAGCTGTTTCATTCAGCTAAGGAGACCGGTCGGCGTATCCAGAACATCATAACTGAGTTGATATTTACATTCTATTTCCAGCGGTGTTCTTTGCGGCGTAGAATTTAAATTTTACTGCAGGGCTTTGGATGGTTGAGTAAGGTGAGGTTTACCAATAATTATGTAAGGTCCGTTACAGGCAGTGAACGCCTCCCACCTTAGAACAGCGCTTTCATTAACGAAACCAGTACATAGAAGTAAGCGCTTAGAAGTAAATCTACGCCGAGATATAATCTGCATTTTACATACCTATAACTTCCAGTCTTCTTGTTTCTGTTTGACTATAAAGTTTCTAAGCTGCAATATTTCCTGAATTTATTTTTATGACAACTACGGAGACTGACAAGCTAGCAACACTATTCCCAGTATTACTATTATATATACATTTTAAAATTATATTTCAATATTTTAATACAAATTACAAATTTATTGGTTGATTATAATTAATTAATTAATTAGTTAGGGTATCAGTTCATAAGCTAGTAATTGAGACTTTTGGGTATAAATTTTATTGTAGAAAAAAAATGTGCGTTTTCATTTTTACATATTTAGTATATTAATCTGGGTGTCGCCTCTACATCCTATCTTGCTTTTATTCAAAACTAATTCTATGTCTAATTTTGCAGGATCCCTTAAGCAACAAAAAAGGTGAATGAATGGAGCAATTCGTCTACCTTTGGCGCGCAATTGATAAAATTTAATGGGTCAGGCTGAATGGATGAGCATCTGCCGCGCCAGGTGTCCGCCATCCTGTGACGTGCGCGGACAAAGGGTGAAGCAGCGCTGCGATCAGATAACATCTTGAATTATGGATGCGTTCAAATTAAGATGTTTTTTTACAACAAAACTACACTTATACGGGCAACTCTTAGGTAGGCAAGATGTACTTATTTAAATAACAACCCAGAAAAAATAATAGTTACTTTTGAAAATCAAAAAGAATTTTGTCTACATTGTAATATGTAAGTATAACATAATTGAAGTTTATGTTACTTTTCTGTCAAATTTTCATTTTTATGATAAAGTACTCAACTAATTGTCTCTGGTAATTTTTATGATAAAGTCCTCAACTCTGTCTTGATCATTAGGCGTCGTAATTATTAAATAATAATTATGGCAATATCTTTAAATCTAACCAAGATGGAGCATTGTAAGCGCGATTTTTACTCAAAAGAAACCCCAGTTGTAGCGAGCGTCACCCGCAAGTATCAAGTACGCTCGTAGATATCTATTTTTACGCGTTGTAAACTTAAATTAATTAGTGGCAGTCATTTAATCTGTGGAGTGTAGGTGGGTGCGTTCCCACGCCATCGCGGGCCGGAAACGCCCGCGCCCCGCTAAGCCGGGCCCCGGCGCGCCGCGCACGCACGCTCCACTCTCGACTAGAGACCGTGTGTTCAGCTGCGAAATACACTGAGAAGCACGTATGGCGAAACGATTGGGAGCGACGGGAGCCTAGCTTCGGTTAGGACTGTCCTAGAAATCACGACTAAGAACAGTAAAAAAATAATATTCGACCAAACCACTCACGTTTACCTTAATTTATTTTTCATTTTACCTTTTTTATCTAATTGACTTATTCATCGTTATACGAATCGTTATTACTTTTTAATTAGATTGAAAAATTTTTTTGTTCCTTTACCAATTACGTATATCTATGGTAACGCGTTTATGTAAGTATTTTCAGATTCAATCTTAATTAAATGGGCGTCGCATTCATTGTAAGAGTACGTTCACATGTGCGTAGTCTACATATTTTAAATCGTGAAATATAATCAAAATACTGGTGAGTGTTTAAGTTAATTTTCAAGCAAACAATTTTATTTCAATATCAGAATATCCCATATAGATAAAATAGGGTTGTCAACGTCATTCCATTCAAACACTGGCAATTCTTTTGTTAATATTAAACACTAATACTTCCTTCCGCTCCGATCTACATCCGTTCGGCGCCTTTGTCGCTGGAGCGATTTAAATGCATCTGCGAGTGCAAAGTACAGAATGTCGGCCGCATGAGCCGCAGCCGCACCGTCGACATGCGGCGTCAACAGCAAATTGTATGTACATACATCGGAGTGAGATACCATTGATTCTGATTTTGACTCTACGTTCACTTGTCAGCTCACATGAAAGTATTCCAGTTTGTATATTCAATTATAAATCAATATAAAGTTTTGTTACATCACTAACTCTAACTTGAATTATTATTGTGTTTTTTATACCAAGGTTTATCTGCGTATTTGAACACTAACCACTTGGTACCAGAGGTAGTCCAATAAAGCACCGATCATGAAACAATTCGTCGTAAGCGATTACAATAACATTAAGAACACTCGTAACGTAGTCGACCGGATATTCGTTACATAAAGATGTAACATCATACGCAAAAGCTGCCTCTGTCGGATTTAATGTACTATCCAGGTGCTTCGAAACTTTTTTAAATTCGGATGATTGAAATACTCTTCAGCTTTGATTTGCATACAACTCTATAACTCTATGGCTACGAGAATGCCGCGGATGGAAGTGAGGTTAATTTAAAACTGTAACTCTTTACTTTCTACTTACTCTTAGGAATGGGAAAAAGGTGTGACCGTTTGAAGTTTGAATTCAATTTCGATAGTCTTTTTTTTTAATTAGATTTTTATATACCTACAGTATGCGTTCATTAGAGCAATGAATTTCAAGGTAGTGTTACAAAATTACCATGAATACATATAATTTATAATAAAAGGATTGTAATGCTTTTTACTTAATGCTTTGGTTTTTCGTGAGTCGCGACGCATGGTTCACAAACAATAAATTGCTAGAGAGGTATTGCTAGTTATTCGCTTAATTTTCCCGACATGCAATGCAAAATTTTATTAATGTTAGACTTTCATATAGGTGACATATTTCAGATTTTCGTAATAAAGAGCTTCTGTGTTTCTGTTTATTCTGATAAAATAGATATAACTCTATAAACGTGTCAGTTTTAAGTAAGTTTGCTTAGAGTAGGTAAATAAACCATTGAGTGCCGAGTCGACCTTTAAGGTTGCGTAGGCCGACGAACCGCATCTCATTATGTAACGTGAGCGCAAGCCACTTACATAGCTGCACTGTTGCTATAAGTTTATATGCTGCTGGCTATATACTCGTACGCATCAAAGAGATGCTGTTGAGCTATAACCACAATTGCAGTAACAAACGATCAATAATCGAAAGTTTCGTTATATTCCTCACATATTCTAAGTGCCTGGAACATTTCGTTGTAGAATTATTTATTAATAGCTCAAATAGTCTAGTTGTAAAGACTTGAGCTTACGCAGGTAATATTTATACATATAACGTACAGAGGAACTTTGGACCCATACTTAGGCACGTAGAACTGTTGAACCTAAATATTTCTTTGGTTGAGCTGTCAGATTTATTATATAGACAATGACTGCTCGAGTGAGCGGCTTCTGTGTCGCTAATCAAACATATTGGTCGTGAAAAGTTTACCAGGTTCAGCGCGCGCGGCGCGTGCGCGCAAACAAAGCTCCGCCGCCTTCACAAATAATGAGAACACAACACTTTGTTCCACCGTTGTGTTTTATTTTGTAATAGTCCTCTAATGTAAGGGAAACCCGAAACCGCTCGCTCTGTACGCTCCGAGCGAGCCGACGTAACGACACAATGGGCTGTAATATTGATTTAACATTGTTTTTATTTTTTGACCTTTACTTTGTTCAATATGCTCCTAGGCGAAAGACCATTTTGCGATATAAATGTAAGTATATGTACGTTTTTAGAAATGCAAACTTGAGCGCTGATCCTAGGTGGTTAGATGAAGCAATGAATTAGTGTTGATTGTATGATTTCAAGTGTCAATGGGATGATTTGATGTCTTTGATGAGCAATGTCGTGATACAATTTATATATGATTTAAATATTATCTGAATCAGTCTGGCTGTTACAGAAGTTAATCGTTAAAAATGACAATATACTCGTAGTAGAGAAAGGTGACAATACAGTGTTTTTATATATCTTATCACTTCATAATTGGGTAACTAATTACGGTTTGTTGTATAAAAGGTACATTAAAACTTTATTAAATACTTCATTACTTAATATTAATATGGAACTGAATTCTTTGTTAATCATCATCATCATTATTAATACGTGAAGCAAAAACTTCGTGCCCCTTTTTACAAAAATTGCGCGGACGGAGGAGTATGAAATTATAGTTTATATGTAATTTTTATTTATTATAGTTTATATGTAGGAGAAGTGCAGAACACTATTTTTCAATAATAATCCTTATGAAATACAATAAACTAATAAATAAAACATTACAAACACACGTATTTGTTAGACGTATACATACATATGTCATGTCATACACTGAATGTCAAACAGAAAAGTTTTATTTGCCCCATTTAATATAAAAAAAACACCATGTGATATACCGCTCGCATATACAAATTTATTATGGTCGAATTTGGACCACTGGGCGACCACTAGTTTTAATTATTAGATCCTCCTATTTTATCAATAAATTAATTAACGTTGAAATTAGGCATATTATTATAAATAATTTCATCTTCGTAATCTTAATATATTAAAACGAATGTTTGTCTGTATGTCCTTTATAGAATCGTAAACTATGCATTTGATCATGTGATGATCTTTAGCAAAGTTATTGTGCAATAGCCCGCGAAGGTTCTGAGCTGGTACGAACAATTGACGACAGAGCCAATGTTTTTCCTTGAAATTTATTTTAGTTGATGGCGTAGCAAGGCCCGCTGGGCTAGTTTAATATAATAATAATAATAATAATATCTTAGGACAATTCCACACACGGCTATCTGATTCCAAATTAGGCAATTTAATGCCT
>DWQT01000287.1:0-25221 GCA_018244895.1 Myscelus amystis hages | reverse complement strand
ATTATTATTATTATTATTATTACCATTTACAAATTACACTTAAGTAAAAATTCTGCTGTGCACTTTTCCTAAGTTCAATGATTCGGGCAACTAACTTAAAAATACCTTAATATCAGAATAAAATGTCCCTAAAGATGCTCAATCAATATAGTTTACGCGACACGGCCAGTCACTACAAAATATATTATACAGGTCAATATATATTCTGTTGTTATTTCACGACGAATGTCAAAAGATTACAGATAAAGTAAAGATAAAGAGTTATTTGACAAATAGAAATCAACAACAAATGAGACGTTTGTAGTACTTTTACTTTACTTGTTGTACATTTCTAATAAAAAATGTAACTGTAAAGTTTGTTACTGTTGGTTCCAAAGGTTAATTCGAGTTTGTTCAAATTTAGAAAAGAACTAGCAAGTAGTAAGTAAGTGGATTTTCGCATGGGTATTTTTAAATTAAATAGTTATTATTTCCAAAGAACTTACATGGCATGGGAATCATATAAAATAATTGAAACAGCAAGTATAAAAATGAAAAACATCTTTAAGGTAATTAATAATGTAGAAACACATTTGATTACATGGGGTAATCCGTTTGATTGTAATGGACAGGATGTAATTTTATGCATTACGGGTAACCCGGGCGTTACCGATTTTTATACAGAATTTGGAGCAGAGTTATATGAACAAACATCTCTACCTGTTTGTGTTATTGGTAAGATCTTAATTTTACTTGTGTACCTATTTTAAATTATAGTGTGAGACTTGTTTGGTGTGTTCTTTAAAACTTAATCATTTTTATAATTACAGGACATGCGGGTCACGATGAAGTTCCAGACCAAACCCTCAGTAAATTAAAAGGCCAGGAACAGTTGTTTAATCTTAAAGGCCAAGTCGAACATAAATTGGACCTCATCAAAAACCATATTGACAAGAAAAGTCAAGTGCATATTATAGGACACTCTATTGGAGCATGGATGATTATAGAGTTGATGAATAAAAATGATTTCTTACAAGAGAAAATTTTGACAACTAATTTATTGTTTCCTACATTGCAAAAAATGAGAGAATCCAAAAATGGTATTTTTTTAAACAACTTTGTAAGACCATTACATTCCGTTGTGCTGTTTTTTGTACATTTATTGCCATTGTTTCCAGATTTCCTATTTAAGTTTTTGATCACTTGTTATCTTAAGTTTCATTCATTTCCATCAAATTATTTTGTAAGAATACAAAAATTTCTCAAACCTGAAATAGTTGAAAAAGTGCTTTTCTTAGCATACGATGAAATGGATAATGTGGTCCAATTAAATTCTGAAGGGATTAATAAGCTGAGTGTTCACACTAATGTTATATATAGCAAGAGAGATAACTGGGCACCTGTGCAATACATGGGAGATTTAAAAATAGCAAAACCTTCACTTGAAATGAAGGAAGTGGATATTAGTCATGCTTTTGTACTGAAATCGTCAAAACGAGTTGCAGATATGGTATTGGAATACATAAAACCAAAAATAACAGCAACTGAAGAAAAATAAAATTACCAAGTATAAAAGGCTTGAAGTTCAATAATTGATTAGATAGTCAATTTGGGAAATAATCACAATGCTTGCTTACTTTGCACTCAAGGTCTGGAGTATCTCTATCGGGACACAGTATTCATAGCATAGTGTCAGATTGTGTTATTTAAGCAGCTTTTCCACAACATATTATGTATTGGAAACTTGTAGTATCCATAGGGGTAATGGGTCATTTGCTAGGAGTAAGATATATGTTCCAATTTTATACTACATTAAATAGTGTTTTGTTAATTTATTTCATTAAATACTTCTTTAAAATTGCTGTGTTTTAATGTCACCCTATCAGAAGGATTGATTTTGTTTGAACACCAGGAGTCTTGGACCAAATGCATAAAATACCATTTGATGACGACAGTCAAGGAACTCTGAAATCAGTGTGCGTGTGAATGTGATGAAGTAGAAGAATCATGAACGGCCTGTAAGGATGTGTATAATAAGCACTATGCTTCCTGCTTCTCCCACTAAAGACCTGCCCTAATGGTATAATAACAATATGTATGTTTTTGGTTTGGGAAAGGTTTGAACCTTTCATTAGCTTCCTTGTCAACATGTGTTGCACCATGCAATGTTCAACATCTTGCAGATGATATAATTGTGTTGATGTTTGTTGGAGTACAAAAATAATACAATCATTCATTGCTTTATTTCACATTTATTACTTCTCTTTTGTGACTCGTCTTAAGTATTGTTTTAACATTAAAAAGGAATTTTTAATTGTTTCATGAAATAAAAATAAAATATATTGTATTTAACAATGCATGATATATTTTGTATAACAAAATTTATTCGACTATTGCCATTTAGTAATTAAAAATTCAACTATATTTCTGTAATGCGGATTTATGTTAACATTCTTGTCATTTTTCTGGTTTCTAGACGACTCAAAATTCCATAACTGACAGTCTTATTCAGTTTCACAAAAAAATGCTTTCTAGTTTGAAATTACTGCATTAAATTTTGCATGAGACTATTATATATCATATTATATGGGCAATGGTGAAAAAAAGCTTAGAGATTCTTTTATTTTCGTAGTTGTCAAGTAATCTAATCTGAAATAAATATTAGCATGACTTTTATTTATTTATTTAATAACTACAAACACACACACCACTAAATTGTGGTATGTCAAGTACTCTATATGTATACTCTGAATACCAACATTTTATAAAAGTGAAATATGAAATAAAAAAGAGTATATAATATGTAAAATGATTTATAATTTTTGCTGGAAGTAAACACTATTTGAGTATACTATGGCTATTGCTAGTGTAAATCAGTAACAGGTGCGAGTGTTTCAAGTAGAAAAACAGATGGGTTATAGTAAGTTAAGCAGATGGTATGATAATTTTATAACATGTGTTAACAGTATATAAATTTTTACCATTTTCATATATTTTCAAGGAGCAGAATTTAGAAAATGTATTTAAAAATTAGTGCTTACATATAGATCATCTTAAACTATGAGTAATTTTGTATCAATAACAATGTATGGAATACATGAATACAGCGATCAGAATTCATTGTTTATGCAAATATTAATTTTCAGACACCACCAAATGGTATCCTTATATTATGGTAACAGATTTATCCTCTAAGATCATAATAAAATTATAATATCTATTTAATAATACATGTTTAGAATAATAAAATGTGAATAGAAATTTGGAAATAAATCTTTGTAAAATTGATATCAGCGCAAGTGTGCGTTCAATAAGAATAAAATGGTGTATAACGTAACATAGGAACCAACAAGATATAATTCTCATTATGTTACAGGAATATATGGTCACCTTAAGTATTTTACAGCTAAAATTAAGATAGTCTATAATATATTTTATTTAAAATGCAATCATCGATACACATTCCCTCCCATATCAACGCACAACCTCCATATTTCAGAGATAAAGTACTTACAATATCATAAAAAACATTCACATTGTCATACTGTGACATACAAATTTTTTTAATAATAAATCGAATATTATACATTTATAATTTTGAAATCTTACAACTAAAGGGATACAAAAATTCGCTCTAATAATACTCGTACATCGAAAGAGGACAACACGTACATCTCACACAACATCAACGAACGCCTGCCGCGGCGAAGCGCACGTTCACAGCGTCCACGCCGTCGGCTCAGCACGTGGTCTCCAGCAGGGGATCTGCAGTTTTCTTCACGTTGTCGATTTCCAACGAGGTGCCGACCACTTTCTGCGAGGAGGATTTGCTCAAGCGTCGCGGCCTATCCTCGTCGTCGGAATGCGCGCGGCCCGGCGCGTACGGCAGCAGGCGCCGCGGCGACGGGCGCGCCGGCCGAGGCGAGCGCGGCGAATGCGTGTCACACGTGCAGTGCATTCCCACCGCACTGCGCGACTTCGCCCGCGCGGCCGACTCCGCGGGACTCCTCGGCCTCCAACATTCGCAGCTAGAATTGCCGCAAGAATCGCATACCACTGCCGATTTCCGTTCCAATTTTCCGCGACGGTAGCTCCTCGGTTCGGCGTCGGCGACGTTGTCCCTCGACGAGTTGTCGACCGTAGAACGAAGGGAGTTCATAACCCACGGGTCGGCGCTGCGGGGGGAGTCGAGCGAGGCGCGCGGCGTCGGTAGCCTGCGTCTGGAGGGAAAGTCGAGGTCGGCCTCGCTCATCTTCCGCCAGGGGTCGCCGTGCACGGTCAGGGCGGAAGCGCGCGCGTGCAGCGCGGCGTCCGGCGAGGAGCGCTCGCTGCGCACGGCGCGCGGCGGCGCGGGGCTGGCCAGGCGGGCGGGCGACGGCGCGGGGGAGGGCGCAAGCGACAGCGCGGGAGAAGGCGCCGCGGAAGCGCGCGGCCGCTCCGAATGAGACCGCGCGCGTGGCGTTAGAGAACGACTCGACGGCGTGACGTCGCTCAGTGAACGAAGATGAATCCTACGACGCACTCCGACGGGTGAATCGGCGTCGGTCACGTTGATGCTTATATTGTGTATGACGGGCTTAGGACTCCGCGAGTCGTTGGACCCGATTTCGTTATTGTCTACAGTTTTATCATAATTGTGCAGGCTCGATGAGCCGTTGAGGTTCGCATTATTTTTGCTGGGGCCGGCCCGGCTAGGCCCGGCCCCCGCTTGCTAGAGCAACTTTTCAGTTGCGGAACTGGAAGTACCGGAACTCAATGTCGAAGCAGGATTTTGTTCTTCACCTAAAACAGGTATAATCGGCGATTATGACGTATTGATACAATTTCAAGCAAGTGGTTTTTGGATTTAAATAAAGTGTAAATTTTTTGGATACCAAGGATCTCCACTAAAGACCATGCAGCTTCGTCAGTTGGGAACGATAATTACTTTAGTATTCTGGGATAACGAGTAGCGGTAGGAAAATTTTATATGGGTTATAAACTGAACGATAGAACAACTTCGTTCTTCACTTCAGTGAAATTAGAAAAAGTATAAAATATCTACATTGGGGACACTTTCCGCATCCAACTTACCATATCTGATTCTTAGTATAAAAATATATTATGTGTATAGGGGTTGTATTAAATGCATTTACGTAAATGGATATTACATTTCAAAATAACGACATTACTTTTGATGACAATTAGCGAAATTTGTATACTTGTGTTTTACAAAATTTTTCATACAATGTACCATATAAATATACATATTATATTAAATGTTCCTTAAAAAGACTATTAAAAAACTTGTTTGAATGATGGATTCCAAGTCTTTATGGCAACTGAGAATGTCGTAGCATACTTCACCGTGCTGCCAACCTTTTTTTCGGATGTCATTAAACTACCTCTGAGAGCTCTGACGAGGTCTATCAACTCGGTATGAACTCGTTCGCAAACGTGTACTACTACACTACTGGCCAACCATCCAATGTCGCGTGACTTTATCAATCTTATCAAACAGACATTGTTAAAATCGCTTCTGTTTCATATATAGTCATTTCCACTGCGTATGTCAGACACGAGAATCACAATAAATAACACAGTGAACGTTATTATTACATGTTTTGTCTGGTCCGTATCTAAATGGCCATAATTGTAACCCATACTAATATTATAAATGACTGTTTGTTTGTCCTTCTTACATGTTAAAACGGAGCAACGGATCGATGTGAATTTTGGTATGGAAATATATGAAGGGCTGGAGAGTGACATAGATTACTTTTTTCGCAGAAAAATATATCATTTTCAAGGAAATGCGCTTTCGTAATACCAGCAATAATCCGCGGGTAACAATGAATTATTATGTATGTGGTTAATAATCGTGTTTACCTTGAGCTATCTGGCCAGTGGCCGGCAGTCTTTGTCAGTTGAGCAGTTCCACCGAAACAAAACGCTTCAGTCTTTCTAAGTATTGGTTGAAAAGCTCCACGTCATTGTGACCGGCGCCCTGGAAAGAATAAAAACTTTAATGAAATCATTTTTGAATACATTAACATCACCTAAAATCCTGTGATCATAATCATAATACCGTTGTGGCACAATAGAAAACTAGCGTTCGATAATAAGCTCACTGATGCATGAAGTACGTGTATTCATACATTACCTAAGCAATGTATGTGTGTGTGAATATTCAAAGGAAATCATATTATGTTGACAATGCGTGGGCATAGTTTGCGAACTTAGCGATGATAACAAATTCAAATATGCATTTAAAAATCATGAATGTGATACCGATTCAATTCAAATTTAAGGTGCGTCATTTCCAATTCATACATGTACATAATTATTGCATTACATTGCCTATAAAAACTAGTAAACCACGCATGCGACGATTACGCACAGAAGTAGCTGTATAGCAATGAAACGAAAAACTTTACATTTGAATTCAATTTAAATTTAGGTACATTTGATTTTAAGTATTCCTTTACAAAATGAACGTAATGAGGTACACCATAATGGAAAAACATAACTCATTCTAAAATTACATCATAGGGAAACATACATTTTGTATTTCACGCATGACTGTACTCACGACTTACTTCTCCGCTTAGGGCCGATAATTTACGAGACACTTGTACGGTTGTGGCAGGTGATCGTTAAATACAGAGTATTAATAACAATGTCGCAATCGCACAACCGGTACACATAAAACAAAACAACAGTAGCTCACTGATGAGTTGACCTGCCTGACGGTGGTTGTTAGTGTGACAGGTCCATGAGCGTGTAAGAACCTTACCGACGCGCCCTGAGTGCTGTCGTCCACAAGACACACTTGTGCCGACGTGAAACCGTGTGTCTTTCTCCATCTCGCTCTCAAGCCCATGCTGTTCATAGCGAAAGTGTAAAGAGTAATGTACCTACAATTATTTATAATGTCGATTGCAATACATAGTTCTTATCAGGCCACTTTTAGTAACGGCAGTTGCTAATTTTTTTAAAAATGCACAGGTGCAACTTATAATTATTAAATGCAAAAAAAAAATGTATTATGAAAGAAACAATAATATATAATATCCCCTAGTTTAAACTGTTAAGAAATTAAATAAGCCACACCTTATTAAAAAGTAGCAAAATTCTAAGAACCTTTTATCTGACAAAATATCTTCATCTATTATAAATCTTTCATCAAATATGTTAAACGAAAGTATTAAAATATATATGACATAGTTACCTCCACCCATAAAGGTTCTACGGCGCGAGGACAACGCTCATATATAGCCAGTCCATGGGAGAAATCTATTACCTCATCTTCAGTTCCATGAATTACCAGAACTGGGGAGGTAACTTTCGGTATTTTGTCAATACTGTAATAATAATTATAAACAATACATTGCAGATTATAAACATAAATGAAATATTAGAATTAAATCCATTGCAACATAAGAATACACTGAAAACCCAGGAATGTTAAATTTATAATATTGTCATAATTATGATTGAACAAATGACAGAATAAACAAATATATTTGTTCAGTTAAGAAAAGAGCATAAAGATAAAGGCACATTTTTTTTATTTTTACTCTTTATTGGTAATATCTCTAGGCAAGATTAACTGTTCGACACAAAGCAATACATTTTAATGTTGAATTGAGTTTGCAGACAGTATTGAGCTAAATTAAGCTTAAATTTGTATCTCAAAGGTAACATAATATGTTTTAATTGAAGATGAAAACATTGCGGAGCATCAATAATGTCTTTACAGTATCAATGTGAATAATACGTATTCGAACAGGACTATGGATGTAAAGTTCATAACAATATTATTATTCAGATATTGAAAGGCTTCTTCAAAGACATCATTAAGCAGATATAATACATGAACCTCTTGTTAAATAATCTTTACTAATATATAAAGCTGAAGAGTCTTTTGATTGTTTGAACGGGCTAATCTCATAAAATATTGGTCCAATTTGAAAAATTCTTTCAGTGTTAGATAGCTCATTTATCGAGGAAGGCAATAATAGGCTATACTAGCGCTTCCCATGCGTTGCTATTCAGGATTTCATAATGGCAATAAGTAGAAATGTAGTACAAGAATTTAGGTATTCCAAGGATAGCAAGAAATTTTAAGGTTTAGGGAAAGGGGAATTGTTTTACTCCAAATAAAACACGCGCGAAGCCGAGGGCAAAAGCTAGTTTAATATAATACTACATTTTCTCGATTATTTAAATTTATTTGAATAATTTTGAGATGTGAATGATTTAGGATGATGTAGTTTATATATTTACAAGTCACATAGTTGGAAATGGGTGTCTATGCGTAATTAACCATAGTCTATATTCAAGAATCAACTTGTTACCCTACTGATTGGTAAGTATGGGGGTTTAACATCTGATATAATGAGATATCGTCTAAACACCCTCCAGTAATATGCAGTGTCACTGACAGATTGTGAAATATAATGGTAGAAGCAATCACGTATCAAGCATATGTTATAAGATTATTAGAAACAGATTCCATATGTTATATTTTATCATAACTGGGATAGTTATATAATGATCGTTTGTTTATATTATAGATTTAATGAGCAATTATACTTTATCCAAGAAATGTGAAGCAATCAGTTAGATCAGTAATTTCTAGAATAGAATTTAATAATAGTATATTTAACCTTTAGAAGCACAAACCTAAGGTTACATAATTTATGAGTATGTAAGCAGTCAATTTTGCTGGAAATTTTCATGTAGTTATGATTAAAACTCTTTCAGTTAACGTTTAACTACAGATAACTGAAAATCTAGTCCATTATATATGTACATACATTAACACAAGGAAATCCTTTTCCCATTTTTTGTTTGTATTGTCATTTAGTTTATATTAAACTATACTCATAATTTATATATATGTCACTTTTTCAAAACTGTCGCTTATTTTGCCCCTTCTCATATCAATACACCAACCACATAGGAAGTCAAGGTTCAACCTGAACAATGTCTCACTACTCAAACAGTTGAATAATTGTATACAATTGCACAGGTGAATGACTCCTTTACATGTATTATGTAGTTCATGAGTAGATTGTTAGGAATGTACATTGCTAACAATATAAGCTATACAGCAAAGCTTAATATAAAGAAAATATTGTAGGCAGAGTTGCTAGAAGTCATAATTAATGTAGTTTAGAGTAGCACATAAAACATTCCATTGTCAATAGAGTTAAATTTATGATGACTACTATAGATGGGATTTAAAATGAGTTACCTTAGTTACCGAGAGCTTACCTTGGAAAAGCATCGAAGAACCATGTTCTCTTAGTATTAGGGAATGCCACACGCATGCCAGACATGAGCGGCGAGTGAAGAACGACAGCACCCACTTCATATCGAGCCGCTAAGTCCACTGTTGGCACTGTTCCTATACTTTGCCCGTACAGGATTATGTTCTCAGGACTGATGCCGTAACGAGTCCGCAAGGCCTGCCAGGCCGCATCAATGTCTGCATATAGATTCTTCTCCGAGGGTTTCCCACCACTGACACCATAGCCAGAATAGTCATAGCTGAATATATTACAGTTTATTCTAGTACCTAAACCTAAATAGAAACTACTCATTTGTCCGAGATCTACAGCATTTCCATGTGAGAACAATATAGTAAATCGAGCATTAGGGCTGCAGCGAACAAAGAGACAAGCTATCCTGTTGCCTCTTGCAGTTCTAGAGTAGAAACCTTCTACATTCTCTTTCTCGCGTTCTGAATATTGCCATTCAGCCCTCTCGGTTAGGGTTAAGGAAAATTTTGAACCAGTCTCGTCAGGTGTGAATGCATACGTAGGTTCCGGAGGCAAAAATGCGAGCTTCGCCGCGATTTTACCTGGGCATGGCGGACAACAGAATAAGCAACAGAGTTCACTGAAACTTAACCCGTTCATGATGGATTACTATTTAAATTTATAAAATTCGATATATTCAATCACTATCCATGAGAAATTTCAATTCACAAATAATTACAGGACATAGCGAAAATAAAAGAAATTTCACAGTTTCACCAAATTTGACAGTAAGACAACATTCATTTCAGCCATTTTTTAAACTTTTGTTTTTATTACGAGTCCTGGAGGTGAGGCTTTGAGCCGTTGCTAATTGACATAATATATTTTTAACTCTTGCACATAAGCAAAGGTAACTGCTAGTATCCCATATGTATTTTTTAACTATAAATTCTTTTTTTTTCATATGCTTCGCTATTTTACATAATATTACTTTACATTTTACATACATATGGCATATGATTGCAAAATCTCTACAAGCCATTTCAATTTCATTTCTTTACATGATTATACAAAATTAAGATATTCTTTATCTCTAACTCCACAATGGTACATATTACATGAACTTTACAATAGTAACTAAACGGCAAGCTGTAATAGGATGCCACATTTGAGATGTAACCATTTTTTACGATACATTAAATATAGGATACATTAAAGTATGTTTATTAAATATGACCTAACCTTTAGCTTTATGGCAGTTTTTTTAGTCCTACTCCTGAGGTCCACTTCCTGCAGCAATGCTTTACCGTGCTGGTCCAGTGCAGTTTAATTATGTTACCTGTTACCTGACGACAACAGTCGCAATCGTTTGCTTCTATCGGTCACCAATCCAAACGCCGACCATACATATGTTCTATAAGTACTATTACTCTTCACACCTACATTTCAAGTTTTCATTATTTATCTAAGAGTTTGGGCAGACGAGGGGCTTTTATCTGGAAACCTGGAAACATCTACAGGGCGACACTGAACTTTTGCTAACGAAAGACAATCACCGATATCTAAAGTTATCCAAATGGTGGGGGATTCCCGCTTTTGTGTGTTGCACTATACGCAGTTCTTTCTGAAGCTTTACATACTTCGTAGCTTGGTAGTTTTATTCTCTCGTATGTTATGGAAAACCAAATATAAGTAAATTATACTGCGACTAAAAGGTACGCCGAAGGTGATGTGTCCTTATCGAAATAACACTGAAACACCTACTTCTACAAAGAAGCAGTTGTTATTGCGACAATTTGTGTTTGAAAGGTGTGGATGTCGGTCCACGTGTTGGTATACTCGAAATATACTCGGTATGTGTTGGTATGCTCTGTCCTCGCGAGTAGCAACGAATCTGAGACCGAACTCTAATAAACTGTAAACTAAGAAATACTAATTGCACTTATGCTAACAAGAAGGTACTGACTGGTCTAATATTGTTAACAGTTCCATTACCGCAGCCCTGTTACTATTGAATATTTATCAACTAATTACAGTCTTAAACCGCTATTAGAGGTGGATTACAGATGTCCGTTGGCGGCAACGGCCACTTGTGGCTGCCTGCTGATTTGCTGCGCTATTCTCATAAAAAAATACATTTTGAATTTTGGCAGTCTAGTCCATAGTTGAATATTTACTTGTTAATAAAAATAATACGCCTGAATAATTTAACTTTAATAACTCATCTTTCTCAAGAGTATTTGCCTGAACATTCCCCCTAATATCTTTCCAAGTGATTAACTTTATGAACGCCGGTAGGTATAGTAATAAAACATTCGTTTATATGTTATTTTTTTATTTATTTAGTTGTTTTATTGTAAAAAGCCATTCATTTTCAATAAATTAATGAAATGAATATCACAGAGAGTTATAAAAATATAAAACATATTAACATTTATGAATAACACATGAAATTAAATTAATATTCAATATAGGTCCACGGTTGTCCAAATCAAGAGATTCTTTCAATAAATCCCTATAACTTCAAAACATGTCGCTCGTAGGATGGTATCCAAAATAGCTGGATGTTTGTTATCGTTACTCACAAGAGAGATTTCAGTCTGTCACGCAAATGTTTATATGGTTAAGTAACTTTAAACAGGGTTGTACGTTTACAAAAACAACGCATTAGTTCTATAGTACTCCTTGGGGTTTGAACCTAAATTATTGGATCTATGTCATCGGGTGGAATTATTAACAGGTATAGGAAAACGTCTGAAACATGGGCGCGGCAATAAGATTTAGTTGGGAACAAACGAAATTGCTTGGTCGATTGCGAGGTTGTTCTGGCACATTTCCATCATAGCATTCCAGTGAAACATTCAAAAAAACAAAGATATCGCACTGACGAAATCGGTAGAAATGTCGGCCGCCATGTTTTTGTATAAGTACCTACATCTACCCCGATTCGATAAAGGGAAAAAATAATCCGGACAGTATGATGCATCTTTATTGCAATGATTGAGCGATGTAAAAAAGGATTCTTAATTAGAAACTAAAAAGATTCCCTTCCCTTAAAACAATACAAGAGATGCACAACTACAGAAATATAATGACCAATATTATAGAATTAAGCTTTGCATTACTACAATTCATTCATATTCACCGAATTTGGTCACCAGTGATGTCTTATCAACTTTAAATACATGCCTCGCTGATCAACATTTCACACCAAAGCGGAGGTCATTGCCCATATGAATAAACGTTTATGCAACGAACTAGAATGTGTTGATAGTGTGTATCTGTGTCAAATGGATATTGTTTAAAACACTACACAAATATTTGTTTTCCTTTGTTTTTATATTTACAAGGACTTATTGCACGACCCTAGCAGTCTCAACATATGGTTGCATGTTGTACACAATTACCTATATCGCTTTCTTTCTATACAGGATTTTGATAAAAATTTATATTTAATTATTTTTGGCGTTTAACAATCACAGCTTGCTTTTGATTCTGCTTTGTGGTACAAAGCAGAATCAAATTACAGGTGACCGAATCCGCATCCCAAAACATTAAGATTACTGGAGCGTGAAGTTAACACGTGTGCTTCAGTATCCAGCCTTGATTTTTTGTCTTATCCACGCTCGTGTAGGAGACCATGACAAGGCTAATGGAGTTCATTTTACAATTTTTTTAGACGCAACCATAACCATACTGGCGTCTATTTTCCTTATAATTTGGGATTATTAAAAACAAGAAATATTCAATATACAGTTTCTAGACAAGCGTGATACATCTTATACGGCTCGTCACTTGTCTAAATGTGAGTTAGCAGTCAAACGCACCAATTAAAAAATAAAAAAATGGCGCCAATTGCCAATCTACATTTGCGCTTGTCTTTATATTAATCGCTGTTGCTGCAAGTAGATAAATGGCACGCCATCATTGAGAGAATAATGGTTATCAAAAGTTAATATTAAGCGCTAACTATACTTTGTTATTATATTTTTAATTTATCATCTGTATTATGCATTAGGTACAACTGGGTATTGCTTAACGAAATGTTTGGCGTTGAATCTCGTACCTACTTAATTGCAGCTTTGAGGCGGACGTAATATAAATATTATGTATACAGGATACATATAACATATAACAGGATTCAAATAATCTCTATAATTTAATATACTTATGGTAAAATTTATGTGGGCAGCATGTAAATTTAAATTAAGTGAGTATTAATAAATACATTAGTTTAGCTACCGGTAATGTGCACTACAATTTTATGCAATGTGTCAGTCGCGGATTTAAGTCGTAACAATGCAGTCACATAAAAATGTAATTTGTATTGTGGGTGTTCATAAATACGTATCAATAATCTATTTAAGACTATACCCTGAGAATACGGCTTGCCCTTCCGTATTAAATTACTTTTAGCAAGCTCTTACGCACGATATTATTCTTGTTATATAAAATATGTATGGTATGGGTAACATTTTATTTAAGAAGAAAATTTCCGCTCTGGTTCCCAGGTAACTGGCGGCCAACGGTACTCGAAATAACGAAAAGTACTTAATGAATATTCTTTTGTCATTCTTTTCAATTAGTATCTTAGCTTTGTATCCAAGAGAAATATATTATTAGGGTTAATATAATAAATTATTACACTATATTAGATTTTCAAAAGTAGTAGAGTTAACTGTTAAATAGATAAATTGTTTAACAAACAAGTTGGAAATTGCAACGTTACATTTACGAGAAAAGAAGGGTACTCCAATATTATCAATCATTCTATTCCAAAATACTTCTCTGGCTTTTAAAATATATAAACATTATCACAATGTACTTAACTGACAATAATGAGCATCAGACATGTTATGTATCACCAAAAACTTAGTGAAGAGTCAAGTGATCGAAATAAGCTATATATTAAGAGTTAATAATTAGCTTCATTTCCTTTTAAAAATGTGTTTTCTTTCTATAATCTAAGCCCCTAACACTTTACCATATAGTGATCTTTATCTGTGGTTAATATGTTAAAATTTCTTAGGATGCTTGAAGTATCTACACTTTTCCAGAGGTACCTCTCTCCCATATCTGCACATCATTATTTTTGATGGCAGTCTAATGATACATATAAAGGCTTGATACAGTCTTTGCTTTTCATGCTAGACAAATCTCAAGACGTGACTCCATATTATACCTATATGTTTAATGCCAATGTGACATATCGAAAACAATAAATTGTTACCAACTATAAAATACTGCATGCATATTGGTATAATTTAACAGTCGTAATGGTCAAAATATCTCTCTCTTGGTATCCAAAATTCCAAAGCAGAGTCGCATGTGCCAGTAACTAAGACGCCATTTAGATACCGCAACTGGAAAAGATAAATTGTTTCTGATCCATAAACCCTTTAATAAATAATGATTGGATTCCTTTTTCCGCGCCATTACTTGGCCTGGGTCTTTTCTGCAATTGCCAGTGCCAACCTGTCTGTTGGATATTCTTAAACCATCTTAAATGTCTCCGACAAGGTTCAACGATTGTAACATAATGGCAACCACTGCACAGACCGCTCACAATCCAAAGCATGAAAGCCGTTTGTAAAATGTTGACACAAGCGTTCACCTATCCAAGTGCAGACCATGGTGCCTCTTAACTTCAAATCGTTTGTGATGTGCTACCAAATTTGGCATAAAAGATCTTATATACATTCATAATATTATCTACAGATAGCTCCATACACATATCTACATATATAAATTATATGAGATAACTTTAAATATGCAACAAACACTTCAACAAACAGATTGTACTTGTCACACAAATATTTCTCCTAGATGGGAATAGAACCCACAAACGTCAGTCAGGTTCACTTAATAGTGGATGGGGAGGCCTGTTAATATTATGTCGGCCATTTCATTACACAGCAAAATCTGTGAAAATGTAGCTAATAAGCAAATAATAATATAAATTTATAATTACCTGTGTGACATCAACAGTGCTAGTTTGAATACTGCTGTATGCTTGAGGAGGATTGGAATTATATAAAAACTTAATTTCCCCTCTATCTGAACATACTATAACATTCCCTCTGTTTTGATAGCATCCAGCTATTTTATTTGAGGGTTCAATTTCAGAAGATTCAGGCCATATCTCGTATGACCTGACAAATGAATGGTTCTCGGGATTAAATAAATGCAGGCATCCTTTCGAGTCTCCAATATACATTGCGGTTGATTGCCAATTAATGCACACTGGATAAGCCTTGTTAGTTGGTATCTTTATCTCGTTTTTTAAAAGTTTTCCTGCTGTTCGGTCCCATATGGCCAATGTTTTATCCTCACTTACAGATGCAATTGTATTATTAAAGCAGTTCAAAGCTAAAACTGGACCCCTGTGGGCTCTATACCAACTGACTGGATGCCCACCAGCTCTTAGATCAAAGGAAAGAATCTTTTTAGAATACAATCCTGCCATAACCATATTACCACAGGTCACTACTGACAGAGCAGACATACCACACCTGCAAAATAGTGCGAACAAGGTTAGATTGTGATAAAGAAACAATAAATCAAACAATATTTTGATTTCAAGTACTTGTCACACAGCCACCACAAGCCCAGCTGGAATAGTGTTCACTGCAGCATCATAGAATGCTCTAGGAAACCTGGATTTCTGAGATCTAATTTGCAGAAACAGATTACTGCCCAAAAGGCAAACATGATACCATACTTCAGCCTGTATACATTATGTGAAAGCATTATAATAAAAAATTCACCTAAATGTTTCTATACAATCAAATCCAGTGGTTATGTCCCATGCTTTTACTGTATTGTCCCATGAAGCTGAATATATAATTCGTGTATTTTCTACATTATCTGCAGCCAGATCCCAGATCCAGCCGGTGTGAGCGTCTTGTGTAATATGCCTGGCTTTATTGACATCAGTAGAAGACGAATCGTTTGTGCTAGAATTCGCAGATTGTTTAAGGTCCATAATGTTCCACAAAGCCATCCCTCTGTCTCTACCACCGGACACACACATTTCAGCATTCTGAAAACATTGAATATATTGGATTATAAGATTATTTTTTGTTATTTGTGTTGAATTAAATCCATTACATACATTTATTAAGAGTACAGTATCAACAGATGCATAATGAACATCTTTCACAACCAAATGCCTGTAATTTTCAGTTGGTTTTGCCCACTTCTTAGTCTCAATGTCCATTTCAACACACACTTCTTCCCAGTCTATATTAGTTTCATTATATATATTCAAATCTGGCAATGGTGGGTAACAGCCATTTGTTTTATGATTGACCCAATATTTCCAAAGGCCATCATCGGCTAAGATATCTTCAAACCTTTTACAAACATTTCTTAAGTTCTCTTTTAAGAACTGTGCATCAAGAAAAGATAATATCTTTAATATAATCTGAAAAAATAAATATCATACAGGTAAGTTCACCATCTATTATGTGACGTTAGTGTAGTAAAATAAAGTAAGGGCCTAAAACCCTCCCCCAGTGAGAGCAGATCTGTATCCAGCAGTGGAACAATGAAAGGGTTGAAAAAAGTAGAGCAGAAAATCAAACCTTTTTCCAGATAACAGCTATCTACTAGTGTATTAAATAAACTTTAAGATCAAATCAGCCTCTCGTGTTTTCTCATTTCAAAATAATTAAAAAAAATTACCTCAACGGGCATATCCAACAGGTTCACATCTCTAATCTCACAGACATCATTTTTATTCTCAACCAATGTATGGTATTCATTCTCATTGACTGCCAGTTGATCATTCACAGATTGTAGTATTTCACACATTTCAATTTGTATTATCTCCTACAGATCAACATGATTAGTGCATGACTAATGTATTTTACAAATATGCTAAACGAGTAATACAAATATTCCACAGGCACAGACCTGTGGACGAGGACCACAGGGTCGTCTCTATATGGAAGTGAAAAATATGAACAACTTGGCTTCAAGGGTATTGAATAAATTTTAATTTAGTAACCATCGGACAGTAACACGTAGTCGTTATTATAGGAAAAACATAAATTTTTAAATAATATTCATAAATATAAACACAGACTTCATGAATGAAACAAAAGATAAAGAAATATATTATTTTACGAGAATACCTTTCACTGGGTTGATAGAACAGACTTCTATTTTGAAATCTACTTCTACCAGTTTTATATTGAATAGATCAATTTATGAATAAGAAGTAGGTCAACTTAACATATAATCAAGAACTGTAGCTGAAACACTGAAATTAACAAATATAGTCCTGATACTTCTGATTGTTGTCATTTACATTTTGTGGTAAATGTTAAACGTCAAAAAATACAATGACAGATCATCACAGTTCATGTTTGTCTATGCCCATATCAAAACGCCAGCCTGAGAAACCAGGTTGAAAAACCAGCATTCTTGGTGCATGTTGTTATTTTATTTTCCTCACTTTTTTACTCGTATATTTATATATAAGGCTTATGCCTTAAGTGATCTGCACCCAGAAAAGTTATCTAAAAAGTACTTTATATTTGACTTTGTGTTGTGTCGCTTGTTCCATTATTATTATTTACCTCTGACATAACATCTGATATAATGTCACTGTCAACAAATGGCAGATGCGGTCATGCGGCAACTTGTTTATTATTCATGAATTCGTGTATCAAATGTATTAAAACTGCTGTAGAGCAATAGCAGGGAGAGTTGTCAATTTTCATATCATATGAGAAGATCGTAAATTTTGTAATTCTCCCTACAGCCAAATAGAGTATGTAAGTAACAATATTATTTTATTTGACAAAGGAAACCGATTATAAATCAGTCACAGCCATAAATTGTCTATAACCTCTTTTATCAGTATTATTTAATAATAAAGCGCAGCAAATTCTGTGTTTGGTGTCTATAGAAAATAAAATGGATGACGAAAAAGCTGGTCCGTCTAATGAAAGTAGAAAAGATGATATTAATATAGAAAACGTGCTAACCAATAAATTTTTAAATGGAGAAATGTCCTTTGCGGAATATTCGAGCGAGTGGTACAGTGGTGATGAAGAAGATGATGACCCAGAGTCTGAAGAAGTATGTAGAACAAGTGACGATGACACCAAAGTAACAGTAAACCTCACCGGTAAAGGTGCACCTAGACGTAGAAAATTCACCCGTCTGTCTGCTGCTTTATCAGGGCTAATGGGGGAGGCAAATTTAAGATTTGTACGGGGAGACTTTGAAACAGCTGAAAAAATGTGTCATGAAATTATTAAACAAATGCCAACTGCCCCTGAACCATACCAAACATTAGCACATATATATGAGAGTAATGAGGAAATGTCACTACAATTCTCTTTATTGGCTGCTCATCTGAGTGTGTCTGATGCAAATGAATGGTTGCGAATTGCAGACATATTGAAAAAAAGAAAGGACTATAAGCAAGAAATGCTTTGTTATACACAAGCTATAAAAGCTGAACCTCATAATCTTGATATCCACTTAAAAAGATTGATCCTTTTGACTTCCTTGGAAGAAATGAAGTATCCGGCACTTAGCAATCTGAATATAACCCGTGGTAAATGCTATTATAAAATTGTAACATCATTACCAGCAACAGAGGCAAAAACGATTATGCAATATGCCAAACTGGCAGTTACCTTGTATCATAATACAGGTGAAGTAGATCGTGCAGCCGAAGTCATGACAGCAGCTTATAATAAATGCTGTTCACAATTTACTTTAGAAGACATAAATATTTATATGGAATTACTCATTGCTTTAAAACAATATCAGAAATGTATTGATATATTCATTGCTAGTGTAGGAATTGAGATAGAAGCTGAAATACAAACTATAAAAAATGCCAATGATGAAATTGAGGAACACACCAATTATCTAAATTGTTCTATTCCAAACAATTTGCCTATAGATCTTAAAAGTAAATTGCTAGTATGTTTCATACATTTGGGTGCTGTGAGTCTTGTTCAAACACTACTCAATGATTTTCTAACAAATGATGTGGAGAAGGCTGGAGATCTATATATGGATATAGAGGAAGCTTTCTCTTCAATGGGACATCATGAAATGGCTATGCAGCTTTTAGAACCACTTGTAAGAAATACCAATTTTGATCTTGGAGCTGTATGGTTAAAGCATGCTGAATGTTTATATAACTTAGGAAGAGAAAGTGATGCTATTGAGTCTTATTACAAAGTGTTGCAACATGCACCTCATCATCCCGCTGCAAGAAGGAAATTGTTTGCTATACTTGAGAAGAATGGTGAAATAGAGGATGCATTAAATATCTTACAACAAGATCATAAATATGTAATCAATGCTACTTTACTATATGAACAATGCATTGCATTAAAGAAGTATAATAAACCTCTGAAATACTTGGAAGTTGGGGAAACCTTACTGACCAAGTCACTTACAAAGTTTAGACATCCAGAAGAGCTCAAAATCGCTTGCAGAACTAAGGGTGGTGTAGAACTGATTCATGATTTTCGTACTATGCGTGGAGAAAATCCTTTCCATGAAAATGACTTGCAGTTTGATGATGCGGATACATTTAAGCTCAGTCCACAAGATGAATGGGATTTTTTTAAAGAACTTCTTTCCATTGCATGTGCTCATAAACAGTATACTATGATGCAGCGATTAACCTTCAGTGCTTTGTTATCAAAAAAGGCTCCCACATATCGCTTAGATATCGAATTCTATTGTTTTCAAGCTTGTCTTTTAAACAATGACTATCCAAATGCATTTAGGTTTATAAGAGAGTTTGTACAAAAGAACCAAAGCACACGTTGCTGGAATTTGTTGAATCTGGTAATAAATCTCTTAGATGAAAATACCCATTGTAAATTCCTTTCTAGACTTTTTCAGAGAGATCATAATGTAGTAAGAAGTCTTTTTTTGGGGAATAATTTTTTGACATCTGGAAGATATCTGGTTGCATTAAAATACTTTTTAGAATATCATGAACAATTCAGAGAGCCCATATCAGCATTTTTAATAGCAATCACTATACTAGTAATGGCTGCACAGAGAACAGTGGATAAACATCATCATTTAATTTTGCAAGGCATGTCATATATGCAAACTTATAAACAGTTAAGGAAATGTGATCAGGAAACCAATTACAATATAGGAAGAGCTTATCAGATGCTAAATATTAACAACTTGGCTATAGAATATTATGAAAGGGCTTTGTCTTGTGGAACTATAACAGAGTGTCCCAAACATGGCAGTATAGATTTAACTAAAGAAACTGCTTATAATCTTTACATTTTATATAAAGACCAGTCACCAGAAATGGCCCGAAAATATATGTTTAAATATATTGTAATATGAATAAACTATATGCAAAGGTTATTGTGTATTAATTTTTCACCCGAATTTTAAGTAAAATCGGAACGATTCAAATTTTAGTTGTCTCTTTTTCATCTAAAATAGGTAATACATTCTGAAAGTACTTTCAACAGCCTAAATCATCAAAGATTCTCCATTCAAGCATTGTTATTTCAGATACAAAGAAAAAAAACTTTGTTCAGTTGTGAAAGATGCATCCAAGCTCGATAGTCTTAGCAGATACGATCCCATTTGGAGAGTTTTGTTTAGTGCTGGAACAGTTGAAAAAAAAAAGGAAAGCAAATCACGATCCAGATAGAATATTGTATGAATTTGTAAATGGTTTGAGGATGAAATTTGCCAACATCAAAGGTGAAAAGGTAATTTTGATTTAAATTTTCGATTCTCGGATGAAACGAAGCCCTGACAGCTACACAAATTTTTAAATTTAATTGGTATTAGTCATATCTTTGTGGTTCTGTGGTCTATCTTGTTGCGTCCCGATACTGGGAACGGGTCTGTTTTGCAATTGCGGCAGGTTTGGTGCATTTCCACCTCGCAGGTCCAGTGGAGATTGGTGGAGAACAGAAAATCTAACACATAGCTCAGATAGCATTATTTTTCCGATTCTAAATATATATAATATGAAAAGTAAAAATAATAATCCTGATATCATGCAATTGAGGTATTACAACACCATACATTCTAGTAGGTATACGTAGGTACATACTTCAATCTCGCTCATACAAATTGGCAAAATTTGAAAAAAATGTGTTGAGTTTTCGGTTTAAATAAACCCAGATTGCTGTTAGGCGTGCTCTTAAACTGCAAAGTTTCCAAATGCTTCATTAACGGACTTTGGTTAACAATCGCATTGTTGCATCATATCATATGGAACCAAAAGGTTCGTCAAGTGGGTAAGCATTTTGGGGCAAATGAATGCTTGCCAAAGCGCTCTTGGTAAATGAGCGTGCATCAAAGGTTTTACTACGTTAATGTTTGGATTGATTTGCCTATAAATGTCATAGAGTACCTTGGTATATGCAGCTGAAAACCGAATGCTTAAGTTCCATTGCGATGCACCTACACCAATACCCATCTAATAATGTAGCTATTTAAGACATTTACGTTTTAATCACCAGGTTATTTTTGTAGAGTTGTTTTGTGATACCTCACGACTTTTCTTTCCAGAATTCTTCTTTCTTTCCAGTGTTAAGATTGTTGTTACCACACCGTGACCGGGAAAGGGGTCCTTTCAACTTGAAGGAGAAGAGACTTGGCGCAGTGTTGATAAAAGTTTTGTCGCTACCCAAACAGTTCCAAGATGCTCAAAAGTTGCTTAATTTTCGTTCCGTGCAGAATAGTTCACATGATAGCGACTTCGCCGGTGTTGTATATGACGTATTGAGAAAAAGAATTCATCGAAAATCAAGTAATTTAACTATAGGAGACGTTAATGGCATTCTGGATAAGATCGCTCCAGCGGAATCGGATAGCAAATGTAAGATACTTTAATGAGAGATGTAAGAGATAAGAGATAAGAGAAATGTAAGATAATTTAATTCATGGTATCACATATGTATTTCTATGTACTACTAGCAGTTACCCGTCTAGTCAAAATAATTTATTTTCTAGTTACGTAATATCGCCATTGCGCCCATAGAGCCATCTAGGCATATTACCTATGTGATAAAAACGTGTTTTCCAGTGAAAATGAGATATTTTTCCACGAAAAATATTGGCTGGGCATTATACGTACAGCTATTGTACATAATTGCCTCTAAATATTACATTTATATTGTAGTTTGTTTTATTGTACTTTGAGTGATGGATGTGGATGAAGCACGACAGGTTTGTAAGGACAGCGATATTTGGCACTCGGTGCGCCCTGCCTGCCCCGTTAGGGACCTGGCGTGATGGTTATGTATGTATGTATGTTCATTTTAATAAAACCTTGTTTAAAAAAATCTTTTAATTTTTTCACTATCGGAGCAATTTTCAACTAATTTTATTTTAAAATTTTAAACTCCGTGTGGATCCTACTTACGGATATGCCTTATGATTTCAATTAAATACCGTAAAGTAAATAAATTTACAATTTTAGCTACTTTAGACGATGTCTTGAGTTATGCCTGCAAAAGCTTAACCGCGGAACAACTGAAATGGTTTTTTCGGATAATTTTGAAAGACTTGAAACTGGGTATGGGCGAGCACAGACTATTGGCAGCATTTCATCTGGATGCACCGGAGTATTTTGACATCTGTGCAGATTTGAAGAAGGTATGCCTTCTGCTATAAGATCGCATTATGTGTTGTACAATTTAATGCACTTTTGAATAGACTTGCGGTAGACGAGCTCTTCCGATGGGCGCCGCAGTTAATTTCAAGCAAACATGTATCCATCTAATGGCTGCTTCCTCTCACCCCAACGCGAAATTCGCAACATTCATATGCATAATAGAAAAGTCTTAAACAAGAATTATATTCATAATTATACATAAAACACATATTTATTATTGTTTCGTATCAAAAGGTATGTGAAGAGATAGCAGACGGTGACAGTCGCCCTTTGGAACTAGGGCTCCAATTGTTCTATCACGTGAGTCCGATGCTATCCGAACGGCTAAATATCACACAAATTCGTAAAATCTTACCCAACAAAAACTATATCACCGAAGATAAGTTCGACGGGGAGAGATTTCAGGTATAATACAGTTTACATATATTTTTTATTCCTTATTAAATCTAAAACTAGGAGGTAATCCTAATACAGGGAGCGGACTCGCCCAGTGGCATTCTCTATCAGCCAACCCGGGCGAATTGGAATTAGCTGTAAGCTCAACAAAGGCATTGTCTATTAACCGTTTCATTATCTTTAAATAAATCTTTTAGGCTACCATCTCTTGTTTTTACCATCCTTATAGTTGCCTTGACATCAAACTTATAGGTATATTTTTTTCTTTTACCTTTTTTCTTTTTACCTAGATGCATATGGAGAACGGGGTATTTGAATACTTTTCAAGAAAAGGTCATAAATACGCTGACAATTACGGCAAGACATATGATGCTGGATTGGTGACTCCTCACTTGAAGGGTAAATTTTCTGAGGATGTTAAAAGTGTCATGCTCGATGGCGAAATGATGGGATGGAATAAAGAGTTCCATTACTTCGGATCCAAAGGTATCATCGGTTAAGATCTATTTTCATGTGTCAAGCTAAAATCAGTGCTGTAAGAATCACATATTTTTTATAATGAAGACTTGTGAGCGAAAAATATCTTACACTATTTTAACAACCCTATAGGAGGATGGTCAGGATTATTTGTGAGAAAGTGGACGTTAATTATCAATTTATACTCATTTTAAAAGTGTATATTTTTTATACTTTAGGAATGTCGTTCGACGTGAAGAAGGCAACGGAGAATTCGAAATACAGACCTTGCTTTTGTGTGTTCGATATTCTCTTTTACAATGGGAAATGTTTGGTGGGACCGCCGGAGAAGGGCGGCTTGGCGTTAAAGGAGCGACTGAAAATATTGGACACTGTATTCACGGACGTGCCCGGTGTGATACAGCGGAGTAAAAGGGCTGTTGTCAAGGACAGGTGAGAAACATACTTACGTAACATATTGCTTATTTGCAACATTTGCTTGACCTGTCGGAGTAACAAAATGTACCTTACATTGAAATACAAATATTTATGAAATGGGCTGAAATAATAATAATGTCTCATAAATTACTTATATCGCTTATTTAGCACGCTCATTTTACCTCATATTTGGAAGAGAATATAGAGTATGGTGACGTCACGATTTATGAATATTTAAAAAATACCTTTTTTTTAAAATCTGCATTTATTGAACAAATATTTGCGTGAGACGCACTAGCATTTTGTTCCCGTGTCTAGGTTTAAAAACATCTAGATAGGTATGTAGGTAAATATGTATCGTCACTTATTGGCATTAGAACACTAAAAATTACTTCTATTTACTTTACATATCACCATCAACTCTTATTTCTATCGCACGTGGTCTGATAGAAAACTTGGGCCATTTCCATGTTCTGCCATTTTACGATACATCTAACATTGTATATTTGTTTGTAGTGCAGATATATTGAATGCTTTGAACACTGCAATAGAGAACCAAGACGAGGGCATTGTCGTAAAGGATGTTGATTCATACTACATCGCAAACAAACGGAATGCTGGCTGGTATAAAATAAAACCAGAGGTAAGATAAGTTAAAACACATTTAAACTTTTATGTATAAATAACTAACTCCCAAAAGTAAGTTTTGTTCAGGTTTACTTCTAAAACCTGATATTGCAAACATATACATATATACAGTCAAGCTTATTTCCTATAGGGATTGCCAGAGACTAAGGATTTCTATAGGCGATGGTCGTAACCAATTTCTTTCTCCTCTTCTGCCTTCATCAAAGCTGTTATACGGGCTGTTATATAATGTGTACAAAGTAATGTACTAAATGTATGTACCTACAGTACACGGACAGTACCATGACCGATCTGGACCTGGTGGTGATCGGCGCGGACGAGGCCGAGAACAAGCGGCAGGGGCGCGCTAAGAGCTTCCACGTCGCCTGCCGCGACGCCAGCGGTAACTTCGCCTCTATACTCGTA
>DWQT01000286.1:0-25244 GCA_018244895.1 Myscelus amystis hages | reverse complement strand
GAATGCCTCGAAAAGTATGTCTCCCTTACCACACCCTTCAAACCAGAACACAGCAGCGCTTTTATCTTTTTTATAATAAAAGACTATGTGAATACCAGACGGATTAAATGATTGATGGTCAATATCGTCTTTAAGTTTATCGTATCAAACCAGCGCCATGGCTGTGCACAATCATTTGACTAATATATCTAAACCACAAACAAGGACAGTGTAAATAATGTCGCAGGGACAAGGGGTGCGGTTTAGGGAAAAACGTTAATTCTCGCCCGCACCATTTATTTCGGCAGACAAGGGGTGGTGTCGGAGAAAATATCAGGGTTTCAAACTGCAGGATTATGAGTTCGGTTGTTTAAGGATGTTTCATATAATTAGCATTGTTAAATAAACCATCTATGTTAAATAAACCATCAAACAGAAAAAAAAATATATCCAATATACCCAATCAGAAAAACAGAAAAATCAATATACCCAATATTGAGACGCTACTCCTAATAGATTTATAGTAATAGGATAGAAGGATATTACAGTATTATGTAATATGGGCTTTGGTTGTTTTTGTGACAGACAACTAATTATAGTCATAAGCGGATATACTAGTATGACCAATACGATAATACCTTTAAATATATTTATATACCGTTCGTAGTTTTACGGCTGCCGCGAGACGTCTTGAAGACTTATTAGCAGTCATGTTACAAATCAGAAGTCATAAATATTACACTGTTCAGCTTCAAGGACTTTACTTAGTGACCCATTTCTTAACATCCCCCCTTTTTCCCCCTCAATCCTGTTGTCAAGTAATTTGTCTCGGCATGAGTGTTAGTATGAGCGTTGCCATATGCGTATAAGCACTTAACGATGCACGCTATAATAAATTTGAATGTAACTAGAAATAGCTAGGTTATTTCAATATCAAAATGAATAGCGATTTAAATGTTCTGGCCGCTATTGCTTGGCCTATCGATAGAAATAATACAGATTTGTTAGACAGCTTTCTGCGAGCGAAGGTATCGATTGGATTAAACGCCTCGCTAAAGCCTGAAACTGCCACTAGCGAAGGTGAATACGGAAACTTATCTTTCAATAAGAACTGTTTTACACTGTTTAAATCGAATAATTTTTCTATAAAATAATTTTTATGTCTCATTTTGTAATTCAATAATAACATTCCTAATAGCCAGTAAATATCACTTGATAAAATAACTGTCTTAACAGTTTCATTAATAATTTTTAATTTATATGTGATTCCCCAGTAAACTTAATAACTTTTATGTAAACTAAATAGGATATACTACTAATTAACAATCTTTTCTTTTAAATCTACACTGTCCGAAAATGCTTCATTTGACGCTTTCTACGCAGCTTTAATAACACATAAGACAATTTAGGAGTGTTGCAAGTATTATAACAAGTAATAACATTGAACGGATTATTTACGACACCCTAGTCGGTAGTTTTATGCGCGGACGTCTATTGGTAAATATGTGGTATCGTAACCTACTGGGTCTTTTAATGATCCTGTTTACTAACCGAATATGGTTACTTAATTTTCCTCCCCGGTATAACAGTTTTTCTTTAACCTAATTCGTAAAATGAATTATGATTTACTTCAAAATTAGAAAATTTTTAAGCTGTTATATGAAAATTGTTATTGCAAATTTTAATTCACGTTATTTATGATTTTGTGCTTATTCCTTACGAACTGTGCCTCGCGGTTTTATCCACGTGAAGCCTTATCCTGCGGGAATTCAGAATAAAAACTAGCCTACATTTCGCCATATAATCTCTTTTCTTTTGTAGTGAAAGTTCCATTAAAATCGGCAGACAAAAATTGCAAAAAATATGTTTATTTTCTCGTATCGCGTACACATCTAAAAACATTTGAGAAAACACAGTCAATTTCAAATCACGGATAGACACTTCAATATTATTAGTTGTCTTACTAGTCAGTCACGTCTTTAACACGGATTATTTGAGATGTACAGTAAATCCGTCGATCAACCGTTAAACGTAAACTCGAGCTTCTATCCAGTGCGAGATAAATGGGCTTGTCATAAAATCGGTCCACTGAGTCAACACCACGTGTGCAAACGAAACAGTTTGCACAAGACTCGTTACGGTGCCGCGGAATAACATTGGATTCCACTGTGCTAATATCAACTGGGTGTTTGGTTAAGCCTGCGATTGGGAGGACACACGAGCTCATGTCATTGCAAGGTGCCAGCTATACAGTATTGTTATCTTGAAAAAAAGTATAAAAAAATCTTCAAAGAAATTGAAAATCGTTAAAAAGCATTTGATATTTCCTTAAAGTGGGATAAAAGTTAACATTCAAAACATATGAACAAAACAAAACGTCTTTAAAGAAATAGTCAATGTTGAAAAGAATTGGATTTTTCTCTTAAAGTGAAATACATTTTAACATACAAATTCAACAAAGTCCATAGAATGTTGCCAATAAATAGCATTACTAATAAAACATATTTATATTAAGATAGACATAGACTTTGTGACTATAGGTAATTCATTCGTTTGTTTAAGCAAACGTTAAAAACTATATAATTTTGATGCAAAAATGACACTAACACGATTCTCATCATAGGAGTATGTTTTCTGGTTTATCGTTGTACTGTTCTAGTCGATTCTCCTCTGATTGAAAAGGTTTAAGGTTAAAGTCTACGTTGACCTATTCCAGGTTAGTTACATCCACAAGCCTTAGTGATTGTTGGCGAGTATTTCAAACTGTGTAGCTTTGAAAATCTCTTAACTCATCGTTATAGCAAATGCTATTCTATAGCTCAAACTAACCCCAGATTTCAAATCCAGACCTCCAAAGTCGGATTGAATCCAAACCATTACACTATTAATGGTTTACCTAAGGTAGCCTATTACACTAATGTAAATATGTTTAGCCATGAAAACACTAAGACAAGAACTGCAAAGTTCATGTAATGGATCCATCTCATATGACTGAACCCCATAGAACCTACGGAATAGAATTCATTAAGGTAATGGACGAAACGCAGCAATGAAAGGTAGCAAGTTTATTCAATTGTTAGTCGCTACCCTCTATAACCGTCTACATACCAAGGCTAGTGGTTAAATGTGAGGTAAACCGCTACTCGCTGTAAATATTTTAACAGTCCTTCTTATATAGGCATGTAAGTAACTAGTTTAAGAAACTTACATTTTAAGTAGAACAAAGAACAACAAGAGACGTAATCCTTAACTGATGTAATATTTCTAAAACGTTAAGAAGTGTTTTCAATTATAAAAAGGCCTATAATAACTGTGTAATAAAAGATGTTAATATGGCACATTAATTGTATGCGAATGCGAAATAAAGAAAAGCGAAAAACAAAAGTAGAAATAATTAGGTTATTTAACACAAATAAAGAGAACTATAGAAAGAAGTGGCCTAGATGAAAATATACCGGACAGAAGTGAAATTGAAATTAATAATGCATTGAGCTCAGAGCAAGAACGAGACCAGTTAAGGGAAAAGGAAGCGGTAGAAACAAGAATGTTTCTATTATTGGCCATCACACAGTTTACTGAAAGCTACCATAATATATAATATTAGGCTCTAGGTCAAGAGGCTATCAATAATCGATATCGCCGTATTGGCATTGGACTGGAAATCGAGTTATGGCTTAAATGTGACCTAAAATTTCTAGAATATTAGCCTTTGAATCCCATTATACAGGTTTCGGCGAAATTGATAGCCCAATAGCATGTCTATGTCGTATTCTCGAATGTGAAAAGTTTGTTTCTACAATTGTAATATGTTCCAAGATGTTGCTTCGTACAATACAATGGTTTTTGTTGAGAATAATCAGTTCAAGGAGCATACAAAACCAATCACTAACGTTAAACAAATGAAGATCATTTATCACCCATTTTCTTCAATTTCTTTAATTCTTTATAATTCATTATAGCTATTCAATGTGTAATTCCGGACAAATAATGGAGATGATTAGTTCCATAACAATGACAACTACGTAAAAAATACTTAACTTTAGTAAATATTGATTTTCTATAGGGTATTTTGTTCTTTTACTTAATAAAATAGATATGCTAAGTTCATCATCAACATAATATTCTATTTGAGTGTCAGCTTATTAGCTTTAAAAGGAACTAGAGACGATTGACCCAAAAGAAGTTCCGTCAAGGAACAATTCATCCACTATGTGATACAGGTACCTGTTTAGGTTAACATACATATATACTATTCACCTTCCATTTATTGATTGACATGATCCAACATAGATTTGCTTGCATAGATTCTACTAATAGCAATAATTTTCGGTGTTAATAAGCAAAACAGCTGTATTAAGCTAATGCAATTCTCGATTATTTAAACCTACATATCCTTTTTAGTCACGGAGAATTCAATTCGAAACGTTGATACTTTGAATTTCAAATCACATTTCGTTTGAGCACTGTGGAATGTAAAGGACTTACCGGCTGATTTTATCGAAGCCATTCGATAATAATTTTTATATTTCGAACAATAAATAAGTTGAGTTCTCTACATAAACGTTCGTGACCTACATATCCATATCGTGTGCTACTAAATAAAATGACGAAAAGTTCTCGAGAAACCAATCATTGATGTGAAGAATCGACGCTGCTTCGATATATTGGACGTATGCCAGATGCTAGTAAGATTGCTACAGTTCTTGGTTGCAGTGGCACAATCAAAGGTATTGGTTGGGAACAATGTTTTAATGATGGAGTTGATGAATAATTGTGTGCGTTGATTGAAACAAGGGAGTAGGTGGTTTATTTATTTGATAGCATAATTTTTGTTTCTCTAAAAGTTTCCTGTTTTCTCAATATTTATAAATGTTTGTACAGATCATTTTACGTGTTAGTAGCCGTTGAAATGTACCGTTGTTATTATGACTAATTAATTTGAGTTCTAGCCGATTTGACTGGTTTTAGAATTGAGCTTAATTATTTGGACCTGCTAATTGATTTAGTTTTTGTTAATTGAAAAAATTGGGATTATCCTGAAAGGGTAAAACTCCGAAATTGCTTCCATAGAAATGCACTTTGGTATCGTGTACCTATAATAGTTTGAAAATTCATTTATTCGCATTATTTTTTATTAAATTTGCTATTTTTATCACAATTTATATTCATTTCAGTTTTGGCTTTTTTGGGTGTTATTAAAAGGTTGCCTCATTAGCTATCCGGCGCATCTTAACTTCGAGTCCATTGTTTTATCCGTGTGATTACCTAGCCTCCTAATAAGGCGTTTCTGCACCTGTTACTGCGGTGGCACTAATTGCAAATTCTGTATATATGTATACAGATATGACATTCAACTTAGTAATCTATGTCAACTATTAACCACATGTTACATATATATCTTATATGCTCATATATTTCCAATAAATTTGGTAATATCAATATTCTTTTTACTCTTCCGTACAATTTTATGCGATCATAAGTACAAATGGGCAATATAAATAGTCGTAACCGTCTTATGTCCACAAGTAATCGAATCCATAAAAGCTGATCTTAAATTGACATGATGACGTAAAGGAGTCCTCGTGTCAAGTTAGACAATATTTATGTGCATCGTTAAACGTAATGTACACAACTTTGGCATTATTATATAAGGCGATTGAACGTTAATATGGATAATAGAAATACCTTGAAGCACAGAGCTAATTCACTATTCGTCGCTAAGACAGAAACGTTATTGAAAGTAGCAGAAAAATAAAAATTGTGCTAATATAGAAATCAACAACGATACTCAAAACGATGGGTGGACGCTACAAAACGAAAAGTGTGTAAATGAAAATTATAATTCGGTGCCAGTTGAAAGTGACAAAAGGGTTTTTAAACTAACACGAACGCTTACCGATCCGTACCTACATACACTCGAGGGCTCCGGGCGAGGAGTGGGCACACAGTAATCACAAGCACAACATGAAACCACAACACTTGTATGTGATGGGGGTTTTTTTTAATGCGTAATTCTCGCAAGGATACGGCGGACGTGGGCGCGCTGGCGGCGAGTGCGGGAGACTAGCCGGTCTGCGCCGTAATCGATCGTTGTGCGCATATTCCTTCGCGCCCCGCGTCACTCCAGCCCCAATATCTTATGTATGAGAGCGGAATATGCCAGGAGAGTGAAAAAAATTTCACAGCGTTCAAGCTCAGTGCTCAGTCGCCGTACTTCGGTCAGTTTGTTTTGATATGCACAATTTCACTCCTCCGTTCGACACATTGATAGCATTTTCGGTACTACGATCAGGCTTCAAGTGGGCGTGATTACTCGGTTACTCGGTTTCAATATAATTATAAAACGGTAACAAAATATGTAGTAAGATACTAAAAACAGGACAGACAGAAGATAATTAAAAGATAAAGATTAAGCAGAAATGTACAAAGAGTTCCATTCAATCTTACCCGTCTCTTACGTCGACAGTATCAATCAGCCGACCCAATTACCTAAAGTGACTTAGACTAACTTAATAGTATATCAACCGTGCAAGCGTTGGGTAAACCGTGAAATGCACTGCTCCGTATCCTAGCGCTGAACGTAATAAAACTTTTGATTAGTTGAACCGAAGAGATAAGTTACGAGTTTTAACAAGTTTCCTCATTATATGATAATCATTTTGAAACTCTTAATCTCAAAAGAGCAATGCTTGATCGAAAGTAATCATTACGATATACAGTTTATAAAGGACGTCAGTTTGAATATGTAATGACAATTTGCAACGTGGACTCCGGTTAAGATTCAAAAGGAAGATTGAATGGTGATTTCCATGTAAATTTCAATACAGGGTACAGTTGGTTTTGTTCAAACCTGCGCGTGGAATGTTTTCTGTCTTTGATCAAACGTATGCAGTTGTAGCAATTCAATATTATGCCCGTTTCTTTCATTTGGATGGGTTTGTCGTTGTGGAAATGTATTTTAAAGTTCCGCTGATTGACCATAATTCTAAAGACCTATAATCTTCTTGACTACTTGGAAAAAACAGGAGATACAGAAATGACAGCTGAATCTGAAAGACATGTGTAATGTGTCTGATCTCACCTGTATTTCTTATCTCTATGCCACACAGAGATGTGGAGCATCTGGTGATCGTAAATCGCGATGGGGAGAGGCAGTTTCAGGTGTCTCTGGAACTCTGGCTCCCGTTTGCCGTAAAGGACGGAAGTCCTCTGGAATATGGACCTTTGCGATGGCAGGGACTGGTTCTCTGTCACACCACTGATTACAACCTGAAAAAAATGTTGCATTCCGTTCAACACAATGCTTTAAAGGGTCTTGACGGTTTTAGGTGTAGTCTGTATTGGTTTTAATTTTGTATATTTATTACGCTCACCTCAGCACAAGGTATCGATATTAACGTAGCATTATTGGATTGAAATGACAATTTTAAAACATGTTCAGAAACAAGACAAGTAATCTTCCAGTTCCATCATCAAGTTCTTCATATTAATTAATGTCGTAACAGTACTTATTCATGATGGAACGATCTCAAGCACAAAATAACTGATGTCTCGTCTGGAGCATCAGGTCCACACCATAATAATATTACAAGTTCTTCAGGTATTTACATAATAACCTAATTTCAGCGTCAGACTAATAGCAGTAGCTCAGAATTTACTCTGAAGACGGTACAAATAGGTCCTGTTTTTATAAAGAAAAGTCATTTTTTTATATCTGGTCATCAATAAATGTATCGCTTTGTTAAAAGCATTGTATACTTTCCCCTGACCGGAGGCGATCTTGTTTGTTAACGTACAAATTACATTTGCTAAGAGTAAAGTAAACATTGTGACCGCTGCCGACATTGATAGATTTCCCCTGTGGAGGAGCCATCCAAATACCATGACTGAATTTATTCGAAAAGTACCGTCAACTAATGAAAACGGAGAAAAAGGTCAATTAAAAATAAATTGGGAATTCTTGGAAGTCCATTAGTTTTACGTAAAATCAATCGACACGTACCAAATCTGCAAATTGATTATATTAATTCCAGTAACGTCTTCCATCAACGGATTTCGTTACGACTTCATAAAATATTGTTAAATTAATAGCGTCACGCACACCAACCATTTCATATCGTGGAATGAGTGACTGAATTTTTGTGTTTCGATTAAAATATCGGTTCGCAGCAGATAAATACTTTAGATATATATGTACTTATTGCTTATTAGTCACGATAAATTATAGTTACTTTTGCATACGCATTGATGTCCTCCGTTTTTCCCGTAGACCTTTGTAAATCCCTGCAGCGTATAACTGAAATGGTAGAAATTCGTGAATAGAACAATTGTTTGCGTTAAATATATTGAAATACTAAAAATTAATAGAAAAGAATCCGATAGTCACCACTCACCGTGAACGTCTATTACGTCATTTCTGGTCAAAATTTCTAAATCGATCGTTCCTTTAAGGGTTGGGTATGGGTCACTGCTGCGTTCAAAACGACTGCTTGCTACGCTGCCTCGCTTCTCTTCACTGCTGTTTATGCTGCTTTCTTCTGGGGAATACGTTAAGCAGCGTCGCGAAGACCGATGCTCAATCACGGGTGTCATACCGTCATTTGGAATCAGTTCTTCCTCTAATTTACTGGACTTGTGAGCCCTTTCCTCGCTTAGAACATTGCTGGTCCTTTTAAGATTAGTCACTGGTGTAATAGGACTGGGAATACCATTTTCTAAAGTTAATCCGAACAATTCCCTTGATCTTTTGTTTTGTGTCAAATTATCATGAGGCATTAAGCTACTATGTGACACGTTAGACCTCAGTGATGTGTTAGGTATAGAGAAATTATCATATTCTGGCACGGGCAAGCCATTTATGTCATTGTATATAGAGCTAAGGGGCTCACATAATGAAACGTTTTGCAAGTCTAATGCTGGGCTGGGGATTGCCATTTGCAAAGTACGCAACAACGATGACTTTGTTTCGACCTTATTATGTTTCCAAAGGCTTTCGTTGCTTACAGTTGATTTTTTTTTACGAATACACCGTTGCCTTCTTAACCTATTGTTTCCACATTCCTTTGCAGCAGAGCAAAGGTCGGGTGTAGATTCAGATGACATGTATTCTAAGTTGCCTTTTGCTGTTATAGAGGAATTCATAGAATGTGATCTGTTCAATTTATTCAGCCGATCTGGTGAAATGTGTTCTGAGTTGGCTATATAGCTATCTGGAGTCTTAACTTCTCTTTCATTGTAACCATCGCCATCATCTAATATAAATCCTCCAATAGGAACATTTTTTAACAGTTTATCACTGATCCTGTGAACTGGAAATATCTTAGTTGGTGTAGATTTTGGAGATACTTTCGGCGAAACTGAATTTTCTCGAGACAAATTAACATATCTAGCCTCTTTTATAAGTTTAGTTTTGTTTTCCGCTTGAGGGTTGACAAACAGATCTTTGACAGAATCGATTGACGGCAAAACTTCTTCTTCTTCTGCTTCTTTATGTTCTGAGCCTTTTTGTAAGATTCTTCTTTTTGATTTCACTATTTTCGTACTTTTAATAATATCCTCTATCATTCTCTCAAGTGTAACGTCCCCCATTTGTGTCGTGGAAACTGTAGACTCTGATGAGTTCGTTAATGAATCTCTGCAAAGTATAAATTTATTTTCCATCTCGGCTGAACTTTCTTCATCTTTGATAGCTATGGTAAAAGGGTTTTCTATCTTAGGAAAGTACTCAACAGCACTCTTTACATCAGTTTTACAATCACCTCCTTGGGGTTTACTATGTGTACTCATAGTACTGAATCTTAAAGCTGCTAATTTTACAGAAAGGGGTGTCATAGATACAGGTGAACAACCATCTCTTAATAGAACATGTACGTCTTTCTTATCTGTTGATGGTGATTTGAAAGAACTCTCGAAATCACTAGATTTCTTTCTGGTTCGCTTAAGCGATCTGATATTGCTAAGTCCGTTGTCATTTTTATTGAAATACAATGGATTGTCAGTGAATATGTGATGTCCAAATATAGGTAAAGTTGATTTCTCTAATCGTTTTTTGTCAATGATTAACGGTTTTTCGACACAATTGATTACTACGTTTTCATCATATTCAATTTCAACCAAACCTTCGTTACAAGTTGTAGTGGTGCTAATTGGATTGTTACTGTTCGCTAATTTTCCTTTCACAAGTGAATCCTTGCGACTATTAGCCGATAAACTCAACCGATCAGAGAGATCATTCAAAGACGGCTCTGAAACACTGTGGCTTAGTTTCGGTGGACTTAGGAGACTACGATCGATATGTTTAATGCGTCTTTCGGATTTATAAGCACAGCTATTTCTCGAAAAAGCCTCACTGTTATTCACACTGGACATTTCCAACTTACGCTTTTTCGCTTCTCTTACTGTTCGACTGTATGTTGATGGTGTTGAAGGTGGATCTGGTGGTACATCGTCTTTGGTTTCCTGACGATAATACTTATGTCTCTCGAAATTAGGTGTTCCTGATGTTGGAGTAATATTGCTGACATCTTTCAATGCAACAAATTCAGATTTTTTTACGAAACCCTCTTTAAAATAATTCGGTGTATGCCCCACATAATTTATGTTTTCTTTGTCCACATTCTTCACGCTGGTCTTTCGTGCTGCAGCTCCCAACGATCTCCTTTGGTATCTGCTTGGTTTTTTACTTTTCTTCACCGTTTGAGCATCCAAAGATCTCCTTGTTCTCTCGTTACAATTGTTATTGGTATATATTTCTCTATTCTCATTTTCTACTCCATTCCCGATGTTTGTATCTTGGTTCTTTTTACCGTATACCGCCCATTTAAGCATTTTCGAATCTGCAACAAAATTTTTGAACATGATTAAATGAAACGAAATATGTTTTTACTATTCATGATAGACACTGTATTCTAGGCGATTTGAAAGTGAATGAAATAAACAAATTCGAAGCGGTATTCAAGTCCATAGTTTTAAGGTTGAAAGCGTCTTTCTTTGAAAACTTTCTCGAGAGCAAGCGACTGAGCGCCTAGCACTTTTCAACTCGACATTGCCATGGTCGCATGCAATGTTTATTACACCTTAAACGCGAGTTCTTTTACCGTGCTTTCAGGTTAGTAAACTCTAAAAAGGTTAATTTCTATTGTGGAAATGTAACAGTTGTTTGTAAAACAAAATTAAAGAATAATGATTTGGGAACAAAAATGTTATGTAAATAAAGCTATATATTTGGATTTGTAATTTAATTTTATTGATCGTATTAAAATTTATCAGTTGGTTAGTTATGAGGTGTTCTCGTCTCAGTAAACAACTAAGTACCATAACATAATTTTAACATAAAATGAGGTATGTATAAATAAATACATAATATATTTCATTCAGCTTGTGGTCTGTGCTTTTTTTATTACGCATACGTAACATGCACAAGCAATTTAAGTAGGCAATCAAGAACAGTTTACAAATTTAAATTATGTTTAGTAGCGCATGGAGAGACCGAATAGGTCGAGCTAAAATGTACGGTATTGAAGGCTATTGAAACAGAATTTAATTTCACGGAAAGTTTCGGTATATTATAAGCAAAACATTTATTTTGTACCGAAAATGGGGCGTGCATAACGTTTCCATTAAACTTTGGAATATTTTTGAAAGTTTATAAAATATTGCAGACGGCTGAATAAAGTAAATTTTTTAACCCAATATGCCTTTAACGTATTCTACAATGTAGCCAATTTATTAGTCTAATACACATAAGTAACATAGCTTCTATAATAACACGTTTTCTCAAGCATTCATAGGGTTGATATGGTGAGGACTAAGCATCGTATTAAGAACGACGTGGTTCGCAATCTGTCACCGAGCGTTCTTCATGAGCGCGAGAAATGCTCTTCGGAGAGCCGCATCGCTACAACCATGAAAGGAATAGCAGTTCAACATTTATTTACTTATTTATTCAAAACCGGAAACTTACAGCTAATCTGACAGAATAAATGGTTAACAATAAAATACAAAAAGGCCATTTACAAGTTTTCACAGATTTGTTCGGAAAGAAATCCTTAGCCTTTGCTTATCCAAATAATAATAATAATCTCCTCGACATCGGAATTCCAATATGGAACGCACAATAGTAATTGTCTTTCCATATTGGAATTCCGACAATTACAATCGCCATTACAATTTGTCATCGACGCTATGACAGAAGTGCTCGATTTGTCGCGAACATGTATTTAACACCCGTTATGGAGAACTCTCGGGTACACAATATCACGACTGCTCGATTTTACTCTTCTACATATGTATATGCTCGTGCATAGCCGCGTTTGACTTAGGCTTGAGGTTAAGTCTAATAGCGATAAGCGATTTACCATTACAGTTGGGTCTGGGTTCAAGTTCTGGCTTTGCAAAATTATGTGCGTTTTGAACATCTATTTTGAGGACCAAAGGTTTATTTCATTGGTGCTTTTCTAATGTAAAATCCTTCTTATGTACGTTTTTTACTAAACGATTGTTACTATAGATTATGTTGTTAATTTTTATTAATCTTTTTCGTGCGGAAGCTTCGATTTAATACTTCAAACAGTGGGCATTGTCTTGAGAATATATCACGATATCACGTTTAAAACGTGATGTTATTTCAATGCATTATTGCCGTTAGCACTTCATCATACAGCGATGCATGCATGGCATGGCATGGTAATATGCAATATGCAATAATGGCAGCAAGAAACATCCCCTTTATCTCGCCAGTTACAATGTCTTCCTTTGTGATTGATGGCTGATTCATACCTGGCTATTCTTTTTGCCTTAGAAATATTTAAGCCACGGTGTATACTTATGTACATATATAATGTTTGAAATTGTTTTTGCTAAGTCTATTAAGTACTATTTTATTATTATGTTAGAACGATTCATATGTACTGACTGGTAATCGAAGTTAGACTGTTATTAATTGTGTTTTAAATTTATGCAATTGATTTTAAAGTCGGAAAAAAAAATGAAATTTATTTACTTGATCTATTAATCGCAATATTGCGTTGTGTCGAATTTCCTTAGATTTTACTTCGACGTCTTTGCATATAAATAAAATAAGTGTCTACCTGTGTTTTCAAAATAACTGTTTTTAACAAAATTCTATGTGTAACGGGGTCGCGGGGTGTTAATTATAATTTATATAGCAAAGCAACGTTTGCCGGGTCAGCTAGTCTAATATATTTGCAATGTTTATTATCCTTTAGTGTCCACTACCAAACTTAGTATTAACTGCGACTTGAACTGAACAATATGTCTCAAACATCCGTCGTTCGCAGATATAGAGAGTGGTCTAAACCGCGGTTAATTTTACTTTTACTCATAATTCGCGTTACTCAAACCGTTAGTAACTGCGGTTTGCCGTCCGAGCCATTGGAACCGAGAAACTGGGGTAGTGGGTTCGTCACACACTATTTATGAAAGCATTTCGTCATGTTACTGTTTATATGGATATTGTATAGGAGCAGAATAGGAATTCGCATCGTGGTTGAATGGTTGCAGCTCAGCAAACAAAAGCTGGTGGGTTCGATTCCGGCTCGAAAACGTTTGTGTGATAAGCGCATTTGTATTTATGTAATTGTAATAGTGTATACATAGTAAGTATTATATTGTATGTATATACATATGTATGTTTATCAGCTGTCCGTTTAACATAACACAGGCGTTAAATTGCCCAATTTGGAATGAAATAGACGTATTGTAAATCGCACCAATAATAATAATAATTATTATTATAAAGGAAAGTACAAAGGCCTGTAGTTACTGCGTGTGGATGATGCACATTGCAACAAAATGCATTATTTTCCACTGTTTTTATTATTGTACTGATGAAGTTTTTTGTTATAATAACAGTTTTAAGAGTAATCGCCTCGCACGGTAGGTATGTAAGTACGGTTTAGCTTCATACATGTTACCGATGTTTTGCCGTAAACGATGTTTACCTTCGCCGATATCAATAATTTAATTTACGAACGCATATAAAAAAGTCGGGATTCGATCGTGTTACATAAAGTGGAAAGTATTTAAACCACCACGCTATCACTAAGTTGTATTTAGATTCTAACCATTGAGTAAGAGTTAAGCGTCGTGGTAAAGACGATTATACGGTTGTAGAGACGATTAGAGACTTAGTGGAAGGAAGCCTTAATCGTATGAATAATAAATATACTCCTAACGCGTTAGGGGTATGTTTTTGGCGGAGTTTTCAATCGAAACGTTTTAATTATTATTTTCACCCACCCCTCGCATCGACACAAATTTCAATAATACGTACCAATATACATACATATATTTTACTAATTTGATTTTAGTGTTTTTTATAACTTACCTACGTTCCCTATATGTATTTAATTTTATTTATGCATTAATTTAATTTTGTTAAATCATTTATTTTGTAATGTAATTGATGTATAGGTATGAAGAATACAATTCACATGTAAATCAGAAGTTGGAAGTCTTCAAAACTGTGAAGTGATTAATGTAGAAAAAGCAGGAAAGATTTTTAAGATAGAGATAAAGACAAAGAGAGAGAGATTCGGCATTCGGTACCTACTATCTGCCCAGAGATACATAATAATAAGAGAAAAAAGAAAAGGAAAAAATGGACTCGTAATGTCATACGGCACAATCTGGTTATGTGCTAGAAATAAGTGTGAGAAATGGCGTAGAAATTTTACTAGAGCATGCTCGAAACCGCAACATGTGAACCGGACTTAACAGTTCACGCATCAACGGGCGTCGTTAGTGGGGGCGAGTTTGAAGAGCAGTGAATAGTATTTGAATATTATGCTGTAAAATATTAGTGCAGTGAACATTTCCACCCATTAACTGACTTCAAAAAGGAGAAGGTACTCAATTCGACTGTTTTTTTTTTAAATATTTATATACAGCCTTTTTTAAATATAAATTTTACAGTAATTCATTGATTCCTTAAGTTTGTTTAATACAAGTTTTCGATATTGCTCAGATAGTTCATGAATTTAACGTTACATTCACAATTGTAGCACAATTTTTATATTTAACTCAAAAAAATCGACACGCAATTGATTTGGTCATTTGGCTTTATGTAAATTGATATTGCGCAAGATTTAACATTACTTTTTCAAAAATGGCGTCCTGATGTCAGCCAAATCTGAATTATAAAACCTTTGTACGGCCATATTTGTTGCAATATATGATTATTATTATTACAGACATAAGCGTCCCTAAAAACGGATTGAAAGTAGGACACGAAGATGACTGTGTTGTAAATGCATTAACGCTAATAAAGTTAAGGAAACTTAATCAATATAATCACCGCAACTAACGGGTGTAACAACTTAATATTAGTTATAATTTAAATTAAAATACAGAGAGAATAACGGCAATCAGTGTCGATCACTCCAAAGACGCAAATTGTTAAAATCACACTCCATTATGTCTTCATAAAAGTCATTACGAGTGTATACGAGTGATCGTTAGGAATAATTTTAAAAATGGAACACCCCTTTTGTTGTTAGTTAATGAAAATCGCAGGACTAATTATTAACCAATAGCCAAAATACTTTCTGATGTTAAATTGCTCCTAAATTCTTTCATAAACACGGCACCTTTGTTGAAATTTAAATCTGGCCGATTTCATCTCGGTTACGCCGAGGCAATAATTCATATTTCCCGCTGTACCAAATTGACTGTGTAATTAGAATCTTGGCGCGCTTTTGTACCCGCCATAGTCTGACTGACACATGCTGCGTTCAGAAACCAGTGTGTACACAAAACGACCCTGAAGAATTCGCGAACTAAATACAACACCGCAAAAACAGGGCGTACGACTCGGTCCATTATCCTCTCCCTTGCTTTTCAAATTACTATTGAATTTAAGATTTCTCTCGGAGCATTTTTTAATATCAAATTCACGTCTCGACTCGCGAAACATGGGGTCCGGAACAAAAAAGTTTCTTATTAAACGAATAGGTCACTCTGCAGTTGTGTTATATCAAGTTTCCGAACGTACAAAGGAATAAGGTTTAGTTTCGGAAATTGAATTTGGAATTGTTTGCAGCGTGTGTTACGACAACGTCGCGCTGAATGAAATGGAACACGTTATAGCGGATTTCAATTTTGGAACGTTTTTTAAAAGCTATCCGTATGGCAACATTACGTGTACAGATTTAATACTTAATTTGAACTTAATAGCGTTCGATATAATGGCGACTGGACACGAAACAAAGGTTAGGCTGGACGAATGAAATGTGCAACCAGCTTGTGCCACGCCGAATACATTGTATTGTAAGGGAGTGTAAAGGTACAGATATATGCATAAAGCATATCTCTGAAGACAATCTGTAGAGCACCCTACCGACGCAGTCTCCGAGACGTTATATTATATTTTTAGTAATAATATTCTCTTATTATAACATTCAATACCATGGGACATTTTTAATAAGACTAACTGTAACATACACAATATTTCGGACATCATTTTTCTATTTCGATAGATAACAAAAAGATAATGTAGTTCGTTTACCTTTCAGTTTCCGGAGCACAATTTGTCTATGGACATAAGTTAATGACAACACTTCAAATATTTATTGGTTTCTGTAACAAATGCCAGCCGGCGGCCAAGGGCAGGTGGTACTGGCATGAATAATTCAGTTTCTCGTCTGTCCGCGTTTGCGCCCCCGTAGCTACGGACCCGGCGCCATTAGTTTGGGGACATTCATATTTGTATATTTGAATGTATACAGTCGCGGGAAACTTTACTTTGAAACTGGCAACACTGGGCTGGAAAATCGAAATGCGAAAAGTGTTCTATTTATAAAAATAAGTCTGATTCACAATGAGATTAAATGAATTGTTAAATAGAGAAGGAGTTACGTACTAAGGAAGAATTAGAGAACCATTCAACTTATTTATTTAAGGTATTATTTACTATTATCTTAAGCTTTACATCTCAAGATGCTTTCTATTAGGTTTCCACTTTAGTTTAAACTTTTTTTTTAATAAGTTGCCTTAAATCGAATGCTTTGCTCATTTATTAGTTGATCGTATATTAATTAGTTGATTGTAATTATTGCTTAAAGCAGTGCATATCAACCGTTAAGAAATATGGTTAACACTTTAAAAGTTAATTATAATATAAATCAAATCGTTTATAAGTAAATCAAATCTAATTCCAAAAAAAACGTTTATTGCTTTTTTCTCTTCAGCAAGAGAGTACTGGGAAGGGAGGGTGAATTTCAGACTGAGTTTCTTAATAATGAAATTTAATCAGTTCGCAAGATACTCGTAGCGGAACTGAGTGGTTAAACTGGATTACTGGCTGATGACTGAGTGGTCTGATGGGAATGTTTGTTTGAAGAAGCCTTTTGTGAACCTCTTGGCGAATATACGCTCACTTGAGCGCGAGGAAGAATTGCCGCTTGTGAATATCCTTCTGATTGCTCTTTCGCTTCGGTGGGTCTTAATAAAAATAAATAAACAATGAACTTTAAGTCACGCAACGGCTGTGCGAGGCCTATATGAAATGAGTCTCTAAATTCACAAGAAACTGTCATTCAAGCACTAGCTGTGACTAACGGTGATATCTACGTAAATCCGCAACCTTCGGGAATTTCGGGAGAAACATTAGCTTGTATTTCTCTTTAACCTCCTCTGTCTTTCAGTAGAAGTCCAATTTAAATCAGCGCAGCCGTTCCCGCGATTAGCACGGACAAACAGAAAGACAGACAAAGAAATATTTATATTTATTTAATACTAATAAGATTATTGATCATTTGAATTGGAAATTTTGAGCATAACATTCACACAGGGCTTATCACATTTTTCATTTTTTTTTCAATTTTTCAATTTATTATCGCAATTCATAAAACTATCTATCTAATAATATACTGTGCATTCTTCTCTCAGACTCATGCTATATAAAACCATAAGATTTGTTTACATCCATCCATACATGGAGATCCATCCATACAGAGAGTTTACATCCATGTTACATCACAAGTGTGAACTCCATCTGTATTCATATATAAATCAGCGATTCTATTTTCGAATAACATACAATTACTGACAAGTAGAAACGTCATCTTAAAAGAACGGACGAACGAATGAGCGGATGAACGGAACGAACGAAACAATGAAATGGTACATTTGAATGCTTTTGTGCTGCAATTAGCGTCAATTACAGCGGCGCCTGCAGTCAGTGGGGCGGCAGCTGCGGCGCGTGGGTGTGCAGCATGCGCGCGTGCATGCACCGTGCACGCATTTTTGTCTGAGTACAACGGGAGAATTTTTTCGACGCATTTGTTGTTTCTGTTAAGATCACTTAAGAAAGTTTTAGGCGATTCTGGCTAAGTGCTGATTGGATTCACACACCTCAGAAAACAATACTTTAAAACATTTAAAATGTGCTACTTTTCCCATATTCTTCTTCGCCGCTATAGAAATATATTTAAGTCGTTAAATGCATTGTCTATGCATAAAAACATATTTGTATTTAACAGTTTTATTGGTAATGCGGGCAAGTGTTCGCAGTGTTGCAGGTGCAACGTGCATCCCGTGGCAGCGCGTGCATTGAACAGATGCGTTACTGATGCATTTATTTACATAGGCTATATTGACTGACCTATTGGTCGAATGGTTAGAGCATCTGATTACTAAAATCGCAAGTGTGTTTGATTCCGAACCAGGAAAAACATTTGTGTGATGAGCACATTTAAGAATATGTTAAAATTAGGAATGATATATTTTTTAATATAGCACAAAAAATATTCTCTTACAGGACAGTGTTCGCCTAATGGCATCTGAGGTGGACTGTGAAGCCTAGAAAAAGCCTATTCACCTTTGCTATGAAGAGTCTAAGGTTTATTTCTCGGGGAACCGAAACTTTAGCGATGCTTTAAACTGTTTATTGTCGTTCTATACAAAAAATGTACAACATTAATTTAAGTAATGTTTGTTGCTAAGTGCCTTAGTTGTATATTCCCAAAAAATAAACACCCTTTACTTGTGACATTCAAGGTTAAATAAGGACACGTATTGTTACAAATTTAGTCAAAAGTCAATAAACCTTGGTAACACCTTGTTAACGTCGTAACAATATGTTCGAAACGGCTTATCTGCGTTATTAATCTATGGTCTGCCACATGGCCGGAGTGTAGCACAGTGATAAGCTAAGCGGCGTCATCGACGCAAGCGATTATGATAGTGTCATTTGGATATATTCAATTTACAAAACACATTTTTTTATTGTGTTACGTGTGTGTGTGTGTGTGTGTGTGTGTACGTTTGACTGCTTATTTGACTTGTATGCCATTAATGATCAACACAAACCTGTCTCAGTTCAATTAAATCGATGAGTTGATAAGCAAATATGATTATTATTACTATTGCAAAAGTGCCGAAAGCATCTAAAAGTCGCAACTGTCGGGTCGCTGCGCTTAACGAAGTTGCCGCTTTTCGGCGCGGTCGAGCAGAAAACCGTTTACACCTCGACCAGTAAAAAAGAAAGCCTCAATTCACATGCTAATTAACCTAGGTTGTCTGATGCATTTATTTTTTACTGCCTTAGCTATGTAATATACTATTTTATCGCTGCGTCCTATGACTGTGACATACGCCAATATGATATTTGGGTAGTGTTCATAGATCGACCAGATGTCAGATAATAAGTAATAACAACTGTTACTATTATGACATACTGTAATATGTCAGTATGTTGGCCTACTTATATCTAAGTGTATCTATAAAATGTCATATATTTACATAGATAATTAAAATATTAACGTTATCTTTGCATACATTTCCTTTGTTAATGTATTACTGCCATATGGAAATGGGACTGTTATTTTGCAGTACTGAATACTTGAACATGATTATGCATTAGGTATTGTAACTGTTACATTATATTTTCCTAATCGATAATTGAGTTATCATAGTGAGGTGTTTTAATACGACCCGTTCATTTTAGTTAAATTGAATAACGGGAAATGTTTGACTTCTGACAATTTTATTCAAATATTTATGTAATATTTTTCACGTTTCATTTAAACAACTTATAGGGAGAAGTGGTAAAATGTGTAAATGTGTAAGGAGTAAATCTTGTAAACAGTTGAATCGATTCTAAATATTCTTTATCGTTTAGAAATACAAATTATATCTGAATAAAATAGAGTATTTTCTTTTGTAATGATAAATAATGTTTTTACTGAAATGTAAAGATTTCATTTATAGCCATAGAGAATAAACCACACACGATAGTTAGTGCTCATGTGTTACAATTTAAAATTATTAATTCTTATTTTGAAAATTGAAAAGCTTAAAGCAGATGTCGTACTCTCAAAGGCACCCTTAGCTTCCCAAATGAACGCATTGTTGTCTCCTTCTTAAAGCCTGAGATGAACTGAACTAATAATAACGATAATTGTTATGCAATCTGGAGCTGATCCGCCGTCTTCCGATCCCATTGTTAACTTCGTTGCTCCCTTTTATTATTGTTTGAGGAAGTGTGCAAATTCGGAACAATGTGCTCCTTGCCCTTCACCGTTCGCAGTTCAAAATCGATTCGCGGCCCTGTGAACTTTATTTTTTTAAACGCAACCGTCGAAATTGAATTTGGAACGATGACGTTGTGAGACAACGATGACTTTTTTCTGATCTAGTTTTTTTTTTTTCAATTTCTTTCAAGCGACGAAGTGTCTGTCCAAGTAATGCCGTGATTTATTTTTGACAACAATTGCTTTGCTCGCACGTCGTGCGCTATGGGAAATTTACGAGGCGATATTGAGGGGCGGGCACAATAATATTGAAGAGCGTTACGATATTATTATTTGAATTACAATATTCCCTATTTAATTTAAGTCGGAGGTGCGTTACTGAAAAAGTATCACACGATAATTCATGGCATTATATTGTCGAAACTTAAAAGGAAAAAGAAATGAAATACTTTTTATAATCAATTAATCTAAATTAATAAAAAATTATTTATAAATTATATTACTTTGCAATTTTATTAAAAGAATATATATATTGAACAAGAATTATAATGACTATTAAAATGGAACGTAATTGTTATACGACATTTAATAAAAAGACATTTTTATTTGAAATTAGAAAACTTGGAAGCGATTTAAAAAGAAACATAGATAATTGGCGGGAAAGTTGTTAACGGACGGTCGCATGGGAAAACTAATAGAAGGATACATTCTTGGTTATAACCACACAGATTATCTATAGCTTTATATTCTGTGGAAGAGATCTTTTATAGGAAAAAGTAACAACTTTGCTTATTATAGTTACAATTAACTACGCTATTTAAGTCATGTTAACCTGGTTATTTAAAATTTTAAATCAGATAAGGCTATGACGAAATGGAAGCGAGCCAAGTTCGAATCACGATTAAAGATAAATTGCATTGTCTCTGACCAAATTGGCGGGCCTTATACGACTTTATGGTTTCATTGTTTTGCGCATACGCAATACTTTTAAAAAGTCCACCTACAAGTACGTGTATAAAATAAAAGGTAAAAATAATCAATAATAAATAACTCGGTACAGTAGTGGACCACTAAAAGGGTGAAAAAAATTGAAATAATCATAATGTCAGATAATGTTACAACTTTATGACGCGCACATCAACGCAATAAATTCGCTCTCCACCGCTTCTGTCACAACGTACAGATAATAATTGAAAAGTAAATCGTGACTTAATAATACAGCCGTTAAATTTTATAGCATACCTTGCGATACTAAAATCTTTATTAACCAATGCTCAAAGTAATAAAACGTCCGCCTTTTATCGGTGTATGAGCAGCTAAATGCTATATATTTGTTAAGACGTTATTGCAAGTAAAATTTGAGACCTTATTTTAACTCCCCTTTGATAGCCGATATTTTATTGTTAACACAACTTAGCTGTATACCTTCGTGCCTTAGTCATTTATTATCGCAAAAAAAAAACGGCTCTATTGTCAACTTTGGAACAGATCGAATTTTTATTTTAAATACAGAACGTGTTTACCAAGGTGGTCGTTGCGTAGCAACTAGTATGAATTTTGTAAGCTTTTTAAATGTCATGGTTTTTTTTCGTGAAAAAGGGTTAATGCCAGTTCTATGAACGTTGATAACTTGTCTCAAATACATTGCGTTAGAAATTATTGAATATAAAAGTTCTATTAGCTTCATATATTCTACATATTGAAACAAAACATAATATGGTGCGCTTATTTGAATAAATATGTAAGAACATTTTTGTGTTGAAACTATTAAGTAAAAGTAAAATTTAAAACTGATTATTATTGATCATTCTATATTTCAATACTGGCAGAACAATAACCAAATTGTATTACATTTTAAATGTATTATCTTTCAAATGTTGTATGTTCTACGATTTTAAAAATCGAATGCATAACCAAAGACAAGCGTAGAATATGGCTATTTTACGCAATTCTCGTTACAAGGTCTATTTCAAATTGAACCTGTCAGATGTCTACCGTAATGGCTCTTGGGAACCGCACCCTTAATCCTCCCGTCCGCAGGTCAGGGGGCGAACGGGTGATTTATACCAGGCATGGACAGCTGGGCATTGCGGCTCGGGTACACTTGGTCAACGTCTTGACGCAATTCGTATTTATGTACACACCAAATTTATTATGTTTATGAGGTCTGGCAACCCACACTTCTCTAGCTCAGAACTTCATGAGACCTATCCAATACAAATGCGAGGTATACAAATGCATATAATGTAATTAATTAACAATGTAATGTAACTCGGTAAATACAATGGGTATTATAAAGAAATTGATAGTGTCTGGACGATTATTGTCGGGGGAGGCCCAATTTACGAGCTCTATCGGGGCTAACCCCACTCGACTACGATCAATAAAACTACACTATAGTTGCTTAACATGCTTGGAGGTGTATCATAGTAATGTTTGAGTAAATACACCGTGATATTCGATAGTAATAAACAATTTATTATCGTTTAACGGCTCTTGATAGGTTTACGGCTGTGCCTGTGAAGTCATAGAATAATGTTAGTGAATATGATAATATATCTTGATGGGAGTCTTGGTGCAGACGTATCAGGTCGTGGGTTCGTTTCCCATTCTGTACAACTGTTTGTATAATTTGGACATTTCTCTGTTCACTGTTTGAAATACATACAAAATACATACGAATACTGAAAATTTAACAAACAGACCGAAGAAACACTAACGCACTCAAATATATTATTTGTTTGGCGAGAATCGAACCCAGCGTTCATGAGGGGCAATAATCACTGAACGTACAGCCCCTTTGTAGAGATAAAATCCTCACAATCGAATAGTATTGACAACGTAAAATAATATACTGTATCTCCACATTCATCTATGCCCAATGCGATCATCTGTTGATTGCAGTCGTAAATTTTGATTATGAATCCACACTGATTGGTTTTTTGTATGGCGATTGCAATAAATTAAATGATAACCGTTATTAACAGATATTTTTTTCTTGTTTTTTTTTTTATTGTGTTTTCTTTTTAATTGTGCAAAAGTGTTTGAAAGCGATCTCACGAATTGGTGATGTTGTAACATTATCTTCAATACTGTCGACTTAAAAAAAAAAGCAATTAAAAAGTAACAGCAGTAGAACAGGAGACTCTGAATATTTGCTACCGACGTCTAATAGGTCTGTAGGATTGAAATTGCTCTCGATAATTAGTTTAGTTATTACTTAATGGGTGTTAGTAGGACTGTTACTTAGTATTCAATATTATACGTCTGTTTTATTTTTAATATTTGTTATGGTACTCTGTTATGAATGCCTTTATCGTCTAGGGCGCTGATACAGGGTGATTGTTTGTTATATATTAAAAAAAGGTTTATTAAGATGGCTGCTCCGGGAATGCCTCATCTGAAAATTCATTTTACATTTTAAACGGTAAGAACGGTCAGTACGAACTGAATCCATGTTTAATATTATGAATGCGTAAATTATTTGTCTGTTTGTTTGTTTGTTTGTTTGTTGTTCTTTCTAGTCAAAACGGAGCAACGGATTGATGTGATTTTTGGTACAGAGATAGCATTAAAGCTGGATAATGCCATAAGCGTGTTTTTTTCACCAAAAATCTGTATTTTTCTGCGAAAAATAGGTTTAAATAAGCGCTGTATATAGCGCTACGAGCGCTGTTTGATGTGGAAAAAAATCCTTATGACATCGGGGGCGGCAATCGTAGTTCTTAATACAACAACGAATTGCATAACAGGAGACTGATTCGTATAAGTTAATTCCCTTCCTGGGAACATCCGTTACCATTGCGTAAGCCCATTTCCTCTCGATGTGGGACACCTTGAGAAATTCACAAATTCCGTTGAAATTTTGTTATTTAGTAACTATTGTGTACACATTAAGCTTCAAGAACTTTTCCTCCATTTTATTAGATCACTGCTGTGATTGGGTTTTCTGTCATATTGAAAGGGATTTTGGCCATAATCTACCACGCTGGCCGAGTGCGGGATGGTATACACTTCACACGCCTCAGAAAATGCGATATACCTTATAACATCGAGAAGGTAATATTTCCTCGCAATGTATTGATTCTCAGTAATGACCATATTTAAATTAAAAAAGACCAATTATACATGAAAATATAAACAACTGGAGATGCTTCTTGTTTATTTATTTAAAAAAGCAATGAATGTCACTAATTATGTGTTGTTTATTGCGGATGCTGTAAACCGAAAAAGACTCGATAAGTCCGGACTTCACGAATGCGTTTGTAAAAAGGAAATGTTACAAAGACTGATTTATGTTTAGCGATGTTCTTTCTCGCCCCTCCGCTGCTCACTTTTAATACATTTTGTTCATTATTATTCTGTTCACCCCAATGGCTACACACTTGTGTGTTTCTTATCTGTGTGCACGTGAGAACACTTACTAGCCGCTTCATATCTATCGAGTTGCCATTGTTAGGTTATGTCAGGAAGACAGTTCTATATCAATGGTAATCTAGATCAAATGTGTGCTAATATTGAGCTTAATTTGTTTTTAATTACTAAATGGCGTGGAAACTATAGATAAAAACTTAACATGGGACTGACGAAAAATGCGGTTTTAATAAAATACTATTTTTTTTAATGCAATATTAGAATTATCGCAAGATTCTTTAATTAATAATTTACTTCTAGCAATCGTAACAATCGTAACAAGTGGGCAAAACTGGCCACCGACTTCACCCCAGAAAGTGGACGTCGTCGGCAAGGCAGGCCTCGTAAACGGTGGCGAGA